>JAULCE010519938.1:1268-16550 GCA_032359355.1 Macoma nasuta | reverse complement strand
ATATTAGAATTGCGAAACAACCCTTTTGCCGCAAAAGTAAAAATTGTCGGTTATAACTGGTTTTGATTAAAATATTTAACGACATTAAAACAAGTAATAATTAGTTAATATTTGGCTATTCCAAACCCTAATATTTGGAATACCTTTTGTTGCAACGAAAGTGAAGTTTCTGATCAGACGCCGCCTTATAGGGCGACGTCTGATCTTGGAATTCACTTTTTTGCAATATCGATTTGGTTCAGAATTTTCTTTATGCTTCAAGCATGAATTATAATTGAGATACATTTTCGTTAATTCGAGATAATAAGATTCGACTCTACGTTACAATTGTCTAGAACAGGGTTTTTACCCTACAAGCTCTGTAAGACTAAATCAAAAGGACAACATATTTTAAAACAATATATAAATATGGGCAAAAAGAAACAAATTACAAAAATGAAGCATGTGCTCATTACGAGCAAATACTTTATTTCCTACAATATTTTTAATAGCCATTAGTTACAGAGGCGCTAAGAGGCGCTAATAAGGGGGAATTGGTTAAGCAACGGAGGTTAAACACTAAAAGGGATTTCACGATGTCCTCTTATAGTAAATTAGATTTTTTCGCCCTGTCTCAACATCACATATGTCAATCATTCGTACACTTTAAGTCAGACGTGCTCAATACCAAAAAGAGTACTTGAGTCCATTCAAATGAGGACATACATGGCCAAAAGGCATTTTTTGCTTCGATACTCGAATTATTTCATCTCTGATACGACACGCACCGTGCCATGTGAACCGTATTTAGATCTCTCCCAAGTCTGAATTGAATTACTGTTGCTTCGTCTAGCACAAGATGCAACACTTGTTGCTGTGTCAAAAGATAGTCCGACCGAGAAATGGAAATGAGAGAGGAGATTGTTCGCTCCGCTTAACGTTTAGCCTGCTACAAAACATTTGGTATGCTCCAAATGTCATATGCTTCAATTTTGAACTTAATCAAATTTACTTAAAAATTTTGCTCATGTTGTCTGCGTGTTAAACAACTTCATAATCCGACACCGAGTAACTCGGCAGCTGATCAGGATCCAAACTGTTTGGAGATATTACTGAGGTCGCGATAAGCTTTGCAAAGGGCTATTAGGGGACTGTTTGAACTAACTAGACATGAAGGAGGGTTTAAGGCAAATCTTTGAAGACGACACTTACCGTAAATTGAGTCTTCAAAAGTATAATGTGATTCTAAAATACGGATTTCACTTTTGATTTTATAACGTCTCGCATAAATGGCAAGTTCTGCGAAAACAGGCCATTTTTATACGCGTGAAAGACCAAATGCAGGTTAATTGTTAATCTCCTTATTTCAGGTTTAGTGTTAATCTCCTAAAGTATTTACTCACGTCAACGAAACACTGCATATTCGATAGTTCCGTTGTGCCGTCTCGCTTGATATTTCGGAAACAAGAATATATAATATAAATTTGAATTAAACAAACATTGACGTATGTTTTAACGTCATGTTTACTTGTATTTACTTATATCGGCTAATTTCGAAGACACATGTTGAACTTCTTTGTTGTTAAGTACAAATCCATTTATCATCTTACACATAGTTCGTTGTTTCATGCGTTTGACGGTATTTAATTTTCCAATATACGATGCATATATGCGTACCGTCGACGTCGATTCAAAACGACGTAAATGCCATTCTGCATGGATCTATGCATGTTCTGGAACGATGTCGACGATATGTAGACCGTCTATAATTCAATATCAGACCATATTCCCCCTAAACGACTCAAAGCAGAACATGTGATCATATGATGGGTAAAAATTGTCAATGATATATTTGTTCTTGCGCTATCTAGGGTATATATAACACAAAGCCGTGATGTTTGTTTCATAAATATTTCGGCCAAATACTCTACAGGGGTTAAACACAATTTTCAATATTATTGCGGTTGGGTATATTTCATGAAGTAAAAGGCTGTGCGTGATCCAAGTACATGAATAATGATTCACGTACAATGTACCAATATATGCACACATTCTTTCAAGAAATATAAGCCATCGATCAAAGATTTTGATTCACTTACGCTGGGCGATATCCTTAAGACGGTTCCGGGGAAGGAGACTAATGTAAACATTGTGGAACATGGAGCATTTGTACATAATTAGCAAATGCTCGATAGTCTACACTTTTATAAATCCCTTCAAAATAAAGACTTTCTTTGGTCCTAAATAACTCTTTCTATTTAGCATACACTTGTTGTTAATGAGTCTGAATGTAGCAAATTGAGAAAAGGGTTTAACATAAGGATAATTGGGTTGGGCTGGTCGCGACAGGCAATGCCATGATTGAGTGATTTGACGACAGGTTATATATTAGATATTGCAGTGTGCCCGGCAGCTATCGGCGGTGATTGGAGTTACGTGTACGGGATAAAAGACTGGTTTGTAGGTCGGACTCCAGACGCAACTTTCTGTACTGGAATTAATTGTGTTCTTCAATCCAATATAATCTGAAAGTGGCTTGGCAGAACACATATTGCCAATGACTCGGTGTTAAAAAGGCTGTAAGTGACCTTTTGTCAACTTTCTTTTAAAAGGAGACCGTTGCTGTGCCAATTTGCTTCAATGTTACTTAATATTCCATAGTATGCTAAGCTTAACTATGTTATCAAACCTAATAAGACCAAACAGTGCGGTAAAATATTAACTTTTTCTTGAAAATGTAGTTTATTGATGTAAACGATGGGTTGTTGCGAGTAAAACACATTCGTATATCTGTCATATTTTAGAGTTCCATAGTGATGGCTTGGTGCAAGGAGTTACAATAATTTTGCACCAAGCCATCGATATATATATACTTGAAGCATTCGGTCAGCAGGGATAGTACAAATGGTGTAGACGCTGATCATACCGCTCATAAAAGTTCGACAACCCCACCTCTCTTTATAATGATGTGTTTAAATTGATTGAAAAAAGAGACGAGTAGTGAAGACTCTGGTCAAACTGCTCCGCTCAGGGTTGATATTTTGTTCTCCTTAATATCGACTGTATACAAACTTTTATGGCACAATCAGTTGGTTCGATGAATGCAGCAATACCTCAGGGAGGCCGAAGACGTATAAAACAAACCGGTGGTAACTTAAACATTGAGACCATATAATAAAGGTCTTCATTGTTTGATACTTATCAGGAACGATATAGTGTTGACATTTATCACTTCAAACAATTTACGTTACGAGCAGACACCATAAAACTACCGTTATATAGACAAACCTCAACAATCCTCGAAACGGCACAATGTTGGAAATCTACTCTAGAAGTCTATTCATTTTAGACCGCTTCTGTTGCTTGGTGGAAGAGCGGAATGTCCTGGGTTTGATCCTCAGTCGCGATACTCTAACATTTGTTAAAATAGTTCGCTCAGCTCCCTTGTCTAGGCTCTGCATTAAAAAGATAGTGCTTAGGCTGGTCAGCGCGATTTCAAGTAAGTGTGAATGATTGTGATATCATGTCACATTTATATCGCATAATATAAGTGTGAAAGCACTGTATCTGCCTGAAATAAATATGTAATCGGAATAACTGAAAAACTGTAAGTAGGACGTAAAACCAATCACTTCTAACAGTAAACGCTACTTTTTTTTAACCCTGGTCATTCTTTTTTAACCCTTACCGTTCTTTTACGGACACACCCTAACCCTTGCCACTCTTTTATAGCGCATCTCTTTTATAACCCTTGCCACCTTTTTATAACCCTTGCCACTCTTTTTGTAGTGCGAATCCTTCTGTTGACATCAGGCCTAACCCATTCTCAGCATAACGAAGAATTGTGGACACACGATAACGCATCAGCGGTATTTTGCGCGTAAGCAAATAAAGAAGGACTTTTTTTGTAACTTGTTATAACTTTTTTCAGGCTTAATTCACAAATCGTGTCTGGTCAGGAACTAAACGTCTGTGCATTGTCGATTTAAGTCGTCTTAGGTGGTGAAAGTGTCGCCGCATATTACGGAGATATCATATTGAACATGTATTCCTTTGATACGCTTCTGTAGCAGATTGACTTTTGATAACAGTGCGGGAAATGGAGCATTTGCTCATGATGGGCAAATGCTCAATCCCCCCCCACAATGTTTTCAAAGCCATCCGTTTTCATTTCTCCTAGATATTTTTCCCATTCATCATTTATTTACATTGCGAATTATTCTTAACTAATATATGGAGTAGAAGATGAGTGCGTTTTTTTGTTACACTCCTTTGGTGTTGCACATAAACCACATGATATTGCGGGGTTATTTTGCGGGACACCCATATATAAAAGCAATCGTGACAATCACAACAAATGTTTAATTATTCATATTGAATGTAGAACGTTAAAAAGTAGATTTCTCTTATTTGTAATTATACATTTTACACTACATACCAAAAGGTTCACAAACTATCACACACATGTGCATTTTTAGACTCATTCACAATGAAAGTATAATTATTATGAATATGAAAATGATCGGTACATGTATGAGGAACGCTATTATTTCCCCAACTCACTCGTTAGTCGCCTAACACCCGAGGACCCATGTAAACGAGTTGAAGCCAAATCAACCACCGAGGTACTCGGTATCTGATCAGACTCCAATGTTTGACATTCACTTATTCAACAAGACCAAATAGTGAATGTATCCTTCATATTATTTAAATTTAGTGTATCTTAGATTGAATGTGTTAACTTGAGAACAAAATTATTGCTGTTTGAGGAGATTGGTGAAACCAGTAACAGATTGTTTAGAAATGGTTAACCATTATCATACTATTTATAAGCGAAGAGCAGATCAGACAGCTTCTAATAGAGCTGTCTTATCCGGGTCTGCACAGTTCGATGTGAAGAAGTCTGCCACGACGTATCTTCTTTATATCCTACATGAAAAGAAACCTGATTACTCTACTGAAGCTATTTAACATTCATAGTGGGCGGAGTCTTTGATGATTATTCAAGACGAGTATTATTCAAGACGAGTATTTTTAACTGATTATGATTCAGTGTCAAGACACTCGAAATTTAAGAATACGTTTTGCTTTAACAATTAAGAGAGCGGGTGATATTGTCATCTGTTTAACGTATCGTCTGCAGTTAACATCAATGCAGATGCTTGTCTATCCAGTCAACCCTGTATTGAGAGACCACTCGAAAACGAGACATGTATGGTGCTTAAGACAGGTGGTCGTTTAATGCAGGACAAAAGTAACACAGGAGCTCTCAAAAGAGCATTGATTAATAGTCATTGTGAGATCTCATACGCTCAAGACAGGTTTGGCTGTAAATGGTTGAACAACTAATCAGAACGTCATACATAAAATACCCCGGTGGTAGACTAGTTACTCGGCGTTTCACCGAGTTCAAAACTGCTGACTCATCTCCTCTTCGTCGTCACCGTGTTAGAAGGCTAACAAATCATATCCCAATATACCGTGTCTCATATATACCGTAAAACCTGTCTTGAACGGTCAAGTCATCAAATTATGTATTATAACGAGTATTAATGACAGTAGATCGCTTAATGCATAACGAAAGTAATACAGAAAGCCTTGCATTTCTTTCCGCATTAAGCGACCATCCGTCTTAAAGACCACACTTTTATTCTTTTGAATCTCTGCTTAACACAGGTTTGATTGTATATTATGAAGTAATCAGCGATATCCTTTTTGTAATTCTTCGATAGCTATTCATTTATGCCAACAATCACTTGTACAAACCGTGTCACGATATTCGAATGGTTCAGGAAAGAGGACACACCAGAGTAAATAGTGCGCGATCAGGCGAGACCACATCACGTTTTGCCCACTGAATTGAGTATATTCTTTAGCGTCAACTCCTGAGAGGTGGCTCTCTGTGCCATTATATATAGAATAAGGTTTTCAAAACATTGTGGGAAGCAGGAGCATTTTACACGTACAAGAACATGTATATATGCCTCAAAATAGGAATGCTTTAAAAATGTGAAGAAGTTACAGTAGTTTTCCACCAAGCCATCGATTTGTTTGCATAGAAAGTCACCCTTTTCATGAGATTCTTTTCTTGTGGATGAGTCTAAGAAAGCATATGTTGCACGGGGTTTAAAATAGTGTTGAAAATATTCAGTCGAAATGTTATTGTTTTGTCACTGCTCATTAAGTAAGTTGTTTTGAGGGTTTAATGTAGGCTCTGATGAATAGCAAATAGTATCAGTATCCACACGATCGAAACGGTGTTTGTTTGCTTGGATGTTTGTTATTTAAATTCAAGCGTGTAACGCTTTCGTTGCTCACGAAGATCGAACCTTTACCCTGTTGCAAAAAGTGCCACCTTCTCACACTTTTGTCATGCGAAGTTTTAAAAATGGTTACCCCTTGCTCCATACTCAACTTTCCAGTAGACCATAATGCTTTGCGGCATAGTGACTTCCGTTTACTTTCGCGTATGTCAAGAACAGTTTCTTCACCAAATCCTATGGAAATAAGAATATTAGCATATTAAATACGTATATTATCTGGGGCCCTGAAACCGAATTCACCATAATCGCAATGCATTATGGTCTACTGGAATGAGGCGAATTACTCCATAAACACACATTTTGACGTATTTGTAGCAGATTACTATCAACATCATTGTGGAGAATGTAGCATTTACTCGTAATGAGCAAATGCTCCATTTCCCACAATGTTTTCAAAGTCATTAAATATTGGTGTTTTCCTTTCTTCTAGACACTCTTCTTACTCAGTATATACTTTCATTGTGGTGAATTTAAATATAGCACATCGTCTATCTTGTTTAGAAACACGTCTTTTTTTAACAAGATCAACAATATTGAGTAAAAGATTAACCCTTTACCTCATTGAAACACCCTTTTACGAACTTTAGTAGATGCCTTTTAAAATCGTAGTGGGAAATGGATCATTTGCTCATTTTCCCTCAATGTTCAAAATTGACATTTTCGTTTCCCTTAGACATTCATCCTTTTCATCAGATGCTCTTATTTGGGATGAGTCTGAAAATAGCATATTACATGTACAAGTAAAGGGTTAAAATACATGTCTAAGAAAATTGTAAAGCCAAGTCTTAGAGTCTCAATTATATCACGATCTCCTACACTCAGGTCATACACTGGATCACAGGGGGATCAGTCATGCAAATTATTCAATCGGAACCCCTCGGCCAGTTGCGCGTTGCTTGTTACGAGTTATTTGTTGTGTGTTGCTATTTGCGTGTTGTGAACTTGTTTGTTGCTGTTAACTTTTCTTAGTTGCTTGTAAAGTTGATGCAGTTTTCAAATGATCGACACTGGATAAATCTAATGCTATGCATCAGTGCTTGTGTTGTTAGAGGGGGTTGATTATATGTCGCAATTATAAAATACATGAAGGGACATGCCACATGCTAGTTGCCACTTGCCAGTTGCTTAATGCTAATATTATCACCTTCAGTGAAGAGTTCTTCACCAAATTACGTTCTGACGCGGTACCACGTTGTTTCGAGAGGCCGAGGTTTCAATTATGTTATTCATTTGACAATTTCATTGTGGAATACTTTACTTACACAGTTGACAATACAGGCTCAGAATAGTAATAATTAAACACATAACTAGCAACTGGCAAATGGCAACTAGTAAGTGGCAACTAGCAAACATTTTTCAGAAAAAAGCTTATTCGCACTCTGTTACTCGAAACGTGACACCGTCTCAAAACATAAGTTGGTTAAGAACTCTTCACTGAAGGTGGTAATATTAGCAAAAAAAGCAACTGGCAGCAAGCAAGTGGCAACTAGCATGTAGCATGTCCCTGCAGGAATTCCGTCGAAATAAGTTGTATCTTAAATGCAGAACAACCAGACGCACTATAGCTAATAATTCACTAGCCGTAACCCTGTACTCCATCGACACCCCTGTAGCAGAAGAAGATTGAATACATTGTTGAAAATGGAGCATTTGCTCAACATGAGCAAATGCTTCATTTTCAACAATGTTTTCAAAGCTATTCAAACTTGTTATTTTCCTTTTCGTCTAGATAATTTTCATCTACACTTCCCTGTTGAATGAGTCTAAAAAGGGCGCATGGAGTTAAGGGTTAAAGCAAATGTTGACCGATAGTATGTTCCACTGTCTGTCCGGAATAAAAGTGTTCAAATGGCTTAACGGAATATGAAATGTAATGTACACTAGTATTTCATCCTCACAACCAATATCGTATTAGCCGAAATATCAATTGCCGTGGTTTTGAAATGCAAACGTGAAACTGTTTGTTGTCTTTTTCTGCATCCTTGAATTATAATAATGATTCGTGCTGTGTAACTCCATTATGTGATCATTATGTTAATATCATCACAACTGTCATGTATTCTGACTCTTTTTAGGCAATGTTGTTACAACTTTCATTTTTTCATAAGAAATAGGAACATTTGCTTAACGTATGTGGGCATTTTTTGTAATTATATGATGACGTAACAAACATAATTAGAATGAACAGATCAATTCCTCATTTCAGAAACCATGCAATAGTTGGTGAGATAATCACATAAATAAAACTATTCAGTATGCATATATAAATTTGTTCTACTCTTTAAGACTTCGTGAACATACGTTTTAGTATATCGTGAACATAATAACCTTTTACACCATAGATACGCCTTTTAGTGCATCTAAAGCAGGTGAGTACTGAAAACATTGTGCAAAATGGAGGGTTCGCTCGTAACGTAATGCTCCATTTCCTACATTTTTTCAAAACAATTAAAAACTGGCATTTTCTCTTTTCCTATATACTCGTCCTTTTCATTTGATCCTTTCCGTTCCGATATATCTAAGAAAGCTTATGAAGCAAAGTGTTAATATGTCTTTATTAAAAGATCATAAAACAAGAAATTATCGCATTGCCTAAATCATGTGACATTATTTGAATTTGGATTGGTTAAATTGCAAAAGTTAAATGTTTAGTATGCAATATGTAACTTGTGTATCAAAGTAACGCTTATGGTTTTCTTTTGCCATTCAATTTAAGTCTTAAGTTTTGTAGGATCTAAACTGTTGGCACGCTCATCCATGATTTAACAAAAGTGGTAAACAGTGTAGCCCAAGATGCACCATCTGATCTTGGTTTGCAATGACTCTCATGGAAATTCCACTTTTCAATGATTTACATTTATGTGATAGTTGATCCAATCATTATACATGGAAGAAGAACGTGTTTTTAAATATTCAGCAGGCTAACACTTTTCCGTCACATGCTATTTTAAGAGTTATCTACAAACATCTGATGAAAAATATGAAAATCTAGGCAGAAGAAAATGCCATTTTCGAATTGTATTGAAATCATTGTAAGAAATGGAGCGTTTGCTTGTAACGAGCAAATGATTCATTGTGTACAATATTTTTTATAGCCTTCAGTTACAGAGGCGAAAAGGCGCTTCTGTGGAGGAAAGTGTTTATTAAGAATTGACACTCACAAACCATGATGCAGGAGCCATCTAAAAGGCAGACGAGAGCAACAAGGAGATCTTCTGAATCCGTCAATTATCGTTGGTACTTGTCCAAGCCACGTAAAATGCAAGTGTATTGTATGCGAATACGCCAAAAAGTAAATATCAAATAAAGATAGATTTACAAATGTTAATATAGAATATCTTACACGAGTGTTTATTTATTATCATACTTTAATGCAACAAGTTGACTAACAAATATGACGCAGGCGTTGGTAAGCGTCATGTTATTTTGATCAAACTGGTAATAAATAAATGTGATTTTTTGAAGTAAATCGTGCGACTTTAGGGAATAATCATCCGTATAAGTTTTAGGAGTCAAAAGCGATAATTAGAACGCGGCGTAATACAACGCTCTGACAATGTATTCCCTAGATTTATTGAACGGCCATTGTGCAAATTAAGACGGAAAGCTGTATGTCGCTGTATGATGTGTAAAACATTGTTAAGCCATGGACGTTATACGATAAGAACAAATAACCGATAACCGTAAGGAGCAAAAGCGGACGAACTCAAAGTGGGTAAATTAGGCAAATATTACATGTTAGGATAGATCTTATCATCATTGCCACACACAGGCTGGAATACTGTCGGACATGCCCCATTGAGGATTTTGATACTGTTGTTTCCCATTGGTGTCGTAGGTATAGATGTAGTTGTTGTTTTAGCTCTGGTAGTTGTTGGTGCAGGTGTACTTGTTGACGGACCTGTTTAGTTTAATCATATTTTATTGCAAACTGATACATAATTTAATACACTGCATACAGTATACATAAATTAAACTAATTGACAAAGTTTAACAATAGCGTATGTAGTTTTTAATAAAATTAATTTGCAAATAGATTTGGCCACAAGTTATATCAACATTAGTGAACGGCCCTCTCCCGTATAAAATAGTTGTATCAAATTGGGCATTTATTCTTAATCATAATTCAGAAGATTTTCAAATTTGTAAGCACTTAGGTTTTTCTAGTTTGATTAAACATAGTCATTATGAGATCAACTGTTTGGATAATTAAAGGGAAAACATAAATGAAGAGAAAGTAAAATATATAGAAACATAGACGCCTACCTCCTTTCACAAATTTCAGACCAACAACTATCACGCCCCGCCCCAACACTGTCACATGACTTGTTATATAACTAATCTTAGTCAGACCCGAGTACAACTTGTATGAAGGTAATTAATATTCTCAATTAAATCGTTTTTATGTATTTATGAATTATTGTATGTGTATAAATAGTATCATATTTTCTTTTTCAGTTTTGTTTTCTATACCAAATAATAATGCAAGGACACTCAGGGGCCTCGTAGATGTAAATAAATTGCGCCTCTGGGTACTAAACTTGGGGCATCGGAAAAAGTAATGTTCAGCGTCTTCGTTATTAAAACCACAAACACAATTAGGAGTACCACGTAAATGATTATAAAATAAGTCCGCGTTTAAATTGCTACATTTATTCCATATACGCGCGTATACGATGGACCTGAAAGAATCTGCCACCGGCTAAAAAATAAGACGAAACATCAAATGGTTGAAAAAGAGATTTTAGAATCGATTTGAAAGACGACAGTGTGTTTGCATTACGAGTATCCAGATCAAGTTCATTTCAAAGCTTTATTGATGATGGAATAACGGATTTAGAATATACATGTATAACAAGTCGACGTACCACAGTACTTTTCTTGATTTCGTAGATTATAATTATTATTCTCTAAAACTGTACTGGGATATAATTCTCTAAAGTATTCTGGTAATTCGCCAGCTTTGTGTTTATTGACAAAAATAATTTTTGCTTTTTTCTTCGATGTGTAAGTGATACCCAACCTATTTCTTTCATAAGTCATTCGATTGAAACTGATCTAGTTAAACCTGTAACGAGTCTAGCGGCTTCATATTGTTTTTTAATGGTTTCTTTTTTATTCATAGTGCAAATATCCCTAAGTATTGACACGTATTCTAAAATTGGTCTAACCATATAGGAATAATCAGTAATTAACCTTTAGCACGGGCTGATTTTTTTGGTCTTCTCCGTCGATCTTCAAAGTAGATTGCTTTGTCACATCTTTTTTTCTTTAAAACAATAAACATTTTCGTCACTGATTTCCTTCGCGCGGTAGTAAAGAAGGTGAAACAGTAAATGAAACGATTCAGTATACAACTTCAGTGGATACATACAGAGAAATGTGTCGGTGACATGCAAATATGTCACACGACATGATCCATTTCGACGAAATATATAATTCTCGTCGTTTGAATAAGTGAATTAGACGATAATTATTTTCCCTATAGGGATAGCTCCGATAGCTGGCAGTGTTAGCTGCACGTGGAAGTCGTGAGTGTAGGGCGGTAAAGTAGTCATTCAGCCTTGGGACCGACCAGAGGGTGGACGCGCTTTTGTGCTCAGTCAACTATGAAGAACACCGCGTGTAGTGAAGAGACTTTGCCTGCTGAGAGAACGACGTCAGCTCCGACGGAGAATTCTGCTATTTCGAGCAGTCTGCAGGAGATTTTGTATGAATTGCGTGGCCAGAAGACGCAGCTTAATGCTTTGGAACAGGAAGTTCATGGAAATTCCTTTGCGGTTGCGGAGGTCAAGAAATTGAAAACTTCACATGACATTCGTTGGAAGTTCGAAGGTAACCGCATGCAATTTGAATTCAACTCTGAATTACATGACTCAGCTAAACAAGGATTGTGGGCGCTCCAAAATGGAAAGTCTGACTATGCTAAAGAAATTCTTTCTGATATGTGTGATAGACTGCATGTGCGTAACAAGCACATTCGTATCGCAGACACGGCGGAAGGTGGGTGGGAGACTGTGCGCCAGTATCAGCATCATCCTGTGGCAAGTGACAGCGAGGACGAGTCGCGCATTAACAGAGCTGATTCGAGGGCCGTCCGCAAAAGGAAGCAGCATACCAAAGGTAAAAGGAAGACCCCTGCTGTGGCTTATGGTTGTCCAGACAGTTTTGTTTTCAACCGTGCTGCCCCTAGAGGTTTTCCTACGGTTGTCGCCGCCCCTGTGCAGACCGGAGGTTCCCATTCCTTTCGTGGCTTCAGCTCCGCCCCTGTCATCAGACCAGGCTTTGTCGGAGGCACGTGCTTCGGCTGTGGTGAACCCAACCATTTCAGACGTAACTGCCCCTATACCAGAGGAGCCCAGCAGCAGCCCGACAAAAAATGAGGCGGGTTCTGCTACAGATATGAATTTCAAAGATGAGTATGCTGGTAACATTGACTTTAAATATGATAAAGAACGTTTCACAAGTGAATTCACTGTTTATGAACAGGGTCAAAAAGAAATTATTGTCAAAGATCGTTTGAAAACTCATTTAGAATTTTGGCAAAGAATAGAGGCTTGTAAGTTTATTTTAGAAACTATAGAACACGGATATAAGATTCCGTTTTATTCTTTACCTCAGGAATCTTGTTTGAGAAATAACCAGTCTGCTTTAAAAGAGAATGAACTTGTTAGTCAGGCGATCGCGGATTTATTAGATCGGGGTCTTATAGAAGTTTGTGATCATATTCCGACAGTAGTTAACCCCCTTTCAGTGTCTACACAAAATAATGGCAAGAAGCGTCTTATCTTGGATCTAAGATTAGTAAATAAACATGTTTGGAAACAATCTGTAAAGTATGAAGATCTCAGGTTGGCTTTGATGTATCTAGAGGAAGATTGCTGGATGATTAAGTTTGATATTCATTCAGCATATCATTTTTTAGATATTTTCTATGCTCATACAGAATATTTGGGTTTCAGTTTCAAAGATCATGATTCTGATCAGGTTAAATATTACAAATTTCTAGTGCTCCCGTTCGGCCTTGGAGTAGCTCCATATTTGTATACGAAATTTACACGACCTTTAATTACTAAATGGAGGAGTGAAGGAAAAAGGGTCATAATGTTTCTTGATGATGGTTTTGGTACCTCTGGTACATATCAGAGTACAAAATGTATATCTGCAAAAATCAAGCAAGATTTATTAGATGCTGGTCTAATTCCGAAGGCCGGTAAGTCGTTTTGGGAGCCTGTTCAGCTTTTAGAATGGCTTGGTGCCGTTTTAAATAGTAAAGATTTTACTATTTATATTCCCGATAGGAGAATTCAAAAAGCTCTGTCAACTTTGCATTATCTGCGGTGTACACAGAGTGTACCGGTCAGATCTGTGGCAAGTTTTGTAGGTCAGATTATCTCCATGGGTATTGTCCTAGGCCCATTATCGCAAATAATGACTAGATATCTAAGTATGGATATCATACAGGCAAATACATGGAATTCGTATGTAAAACTATCGGTTCAAAGTCAGCAGCAGCTTGAATTTTGGGATAATTCTTTGAGATCTGTGAATATCAAAAACTTGAATGCTTCGGCTGCATGCAGCAAGATAGTATATAGTGATGCATCTAGTCATGGTTACGCCGGCTATGAAGTAAGCTCAGTAAATGGGGTTTCTCACGGTATGTGGTCTGCTGATGAAATGAATAGGTCTTCAACATGGAGGGAATTGAGCGCAGTATTAAGGGTTATGAGAGCTTTGGTACATATCCTTAGAAACCAAAGAGTAAAATGGTTTTCTGATAATCAAGCAGTTTGTACGATCATTAATAAGGGTTCTATGAAAGTAGATCTACAAAGTTTAGCAATTCAGATTTTTAATTTTGCTACGGAAAATTCTATATTCTTAGAAACAGAGTGGATACCTAGAACTGAAAACTGCAGAGCAGATTATTTATCGAGAGTTATTGAAGTAGACGACTGGGGTATAAGTGAATCTATTTTTGATATGATTCAAGCAAAATGGGGTAATTTGGCGGTGGATTTATTTGCGTCAGAGCATAACGCGAAATTACCAATATTTTATTCTAGATTTTGGTGCTATAAGTCGTCTGGGTTAGATGCTTTTACTGTAGATTGGGGGGTGGGGAGTTTGGTCTGTTTGTACCCCCTGTTATTCTCATTTCGTGAGTTATCAGAAAAATGCAGTATTGCAAGGCTTATGGCGTTTTAGTCATTCCAGAATAGAAACCGGCGAATTATTGGCCGTTACTGTGTGCTGAAAATTGTTGTTTTAGACCTTTTGTCAGAGATATTATTGTTTTGCCTAGGAACAAAGAGTCATACAGACCATGCAAAAATAGTGTAGGAATATTTGGAAACGAGGATTTGAATTTTAATATGTTGGCACTGTACATTTTATTTTAAATTTAATCTAAAAACGAGCTGGCGAAAGCAATGTATTTCAGTTCTGAACCAGAAACGAGCCTGTATGGGCGTATCATTTTTATTGAACCAAAGAAATAAGCCTGTATGGGCGATGTAATGTTTCTAATTTTAAATTTTGAACCGGAAAATAAGCCTGTATAGGATATGAATGGCGAATATTTGATAACAAGCCTGTATAGGCAATGCATTTCAGTATTGAAGCCGAATATGTGCCTGTTTGGATGATGTAATTTTTTTTTGAACCAGTAAACGGGCCTGTATGGGCGATGTTATTTGAATGTTTATTTTGAACCAGAAAATCGAGCCTGTATAGGCAAAGAATGGCGTATGCCGGACAACGAGCTGGTATCGGCTTGTTGGGACTGTGTGTGGGTATCTGCGCACAGGGTGTTGGTCGATGGGATCGACCGGTTTTATTTAAAAGATGTAAGTGATCAGCTCGTATGATATATTTTATTATACACATGTGTGAGATAGTTTTTATTGATGTATTCGTGTTTATAAATTTATTTTTCGACAGTTACGGGGATGAAGTGGAGCAGCTGCCGGACGTT
>JAULCE010518827.1:0-16557 GCA_032359355.1 Macoma nasuta | reverse complement strand
AAATTAGAAATATGCATTTGAAATTTTCACTTAAGTCTGAGATTTTCCTTAGGAGCTTTATGAATACGGCCCCTGGTTTACATATTCTCCCATTTTGAGATGTGTCTTTAACCTAATGCTCATGTGAGCTCCATCTAAAAATACCAGTATTGATTAAACCATTGTAACATCAAATGCCGTTGTGACATTTCCGTAAAAATCTTCTTTATGACCTGGTTACAAAAAACATTAATTATAGATATGGTGGATAAAAGCAAATCAAATATGGCTTACAATAATGATAAAGATGACATCAGATGCGAACAGATAGATAACTGCAGTGCTGACTGAACACGTTTTGTTCAAAGCCTGTTAGTACATTGAAGGTACACGTGCCATTTTTAACACGTGACAGAAAATTCAGCTGTCTGTGGAGTTCATGCAAACAAACTAAAGCTCATCACGGACTGCCTCGAGAAAAAAGATAGTTTATATAATGAGCAAAGTTGTATTGATCACTTATGTCTTTCCTATACAGAACAGCCTTTAATGCCTCTGGAATGTATATTGAAGACGTTTTAGGAAATGGAGCATTTGCTCGTGACGAGAAAATGGTCCATTTCCTACAATCATTTCAGTAAATTAAAAATGCATAATTTTTCCCCAATTTTTCAGACTTTTAATATGTTTCTTTCCTTGTGGTTTATTCTCAAACAGTTTGTGAAGGAAACCGTAATCGCCTCGATACTTCAATACTTTCTGAAAATATTTTCATATAACATGTATATGATTCAATATATTACTACAGCAGTGTATTATCTATCGCAGATATAAATATCTTGAAGCATTACATGTAGCAATAAACCAGATTTATATCACATGAGAAAATAAAAGTACAAACGTAATGCAGGGGTCTTACATAAGATCCAAAGTCCTTCTGACTGTCATTCAAATTAACATTCAAGACAAGTGGATACGCCAGGAATCTTTTACAGATTGGATACATTTTCGTATTTGACAGGCGTTCATCATGGGGGAGATTAACTACAATCAATGACTTGCAAAAGACACCGGTACATTTATATTTCAAAATCTTATGACCACTTTCCAGAATTTATTGACTTATTTAAGCATATGTTGTGACTAAATGAATGACCAACAGTTAGTACAATATTTTATATAAGACGAATATATCTCGCAAATTAACACTTATCAAGCCACTCACGGTGAATTTTTGGCAAACAGTTCGATTCGGATCAGACGTCGAATAACATCGGCTATGATCGGGATCCAAGCTGTTTGACTGAATTCTTTATCTTATGTGTATGGAATGAATCTATTTGGGTGCAAACACTATCTCCCCTTATATCAGATTATTCTTAAAGAAAATTGGATTGAAAACGAGAGCAGGATTTAAGGTTCTTAACTAATTGAGTTTGCAACTGCTGTTGACAGTATATTTAATTCGGCACTCCTGTTAAATACACGAAAGAGATTAAATAAAGCTTGAGAGACACCCAATTAGCAATACCTGAGTTCGCAATAGAAAAATAAGGGTATGTAAAGCATGCGTTTTTTTTGTAATGTCCGATGCTCAAAACATATATTAGTTTGTTACATAAAATGCATAGCAATTACAGAAACCATGCAAATCTCTATATGTCATATGAAAACAGGCTAAATGCTTATTAATTCTGTCGTACCCTGAATGGCTTCTTTTAACAGTTACTATGACTTCAGATAAGTTAAGTACATTAGTGATTAGCGGATCCAGATATTTGATTGCATTTATTAGGTCTATGTTTTACATGTGTTTTACTACTGTTGTTGCCATCACTAGCGGTGTGGAGAAGTCGGCCAGGGGTCACTATTTATTTACACTGTTCGTCTATAAGGCTGATGATGGGACAAGTGTGAGTTTGGGCGCCCATAAACCGATTAACCCCCCAGTAGCATTTCTGCTGCTGACTGTTCCAAGGTAGTATTCCTATATTCAACCTTACTTTATGACTGTTATATGTGTCTTTGTTTGTCTTCATTGTTTGTGTTTGAAATTGTATGGGGGAATATATGTTAAACGACTCATAACACCTTTTGATCTGCATTATAATTGTTTATTCAATGGCAGCTAAGCTTTAATTTTATTTCTTAGTTATACCTACGATTTAACAACTCTTCTTCGCGAAATTTGAGTTAGTGGGATTTTTGTGTCGGTGTAGTATTTGATATATTGCTTTGTTTATTAGTACTTCAATACTTTTTTTTTATATTCAGTCATAAATTTATTTTTTATCTATAAATTTTCTTATTTCCGCCTTAATTTGAACCAGTGTGATTGAAATGTCGGTGTAGAAGTAGCATTTTGCTGTTTTAGCGACATTTACATTGCATTCTTACGACTATTTAGCTTAATCATTAATGTGCTCCCACAGGGTAAGTTAGCTTTTAGATGTCGATCTTGTAGGGTGTATTTGACATATCTTGCATGATATTTCTACTTTTAGAGAGCTGACAACAATATGGAGCCTCCTGCCCACCACACACCATTGGTGTTCCCATAATACATGTAGATTGTCTTAAGCTTTAGGAAAAGCATTCACATCTGTTCATATATCCTTTGGAAGACTGTAACGAAAATCCGTAATTGGAGTCACCTTTGCAAACACCTTTGAGCTTGATCAGATGCCGAGTAACTCGGCATCTGATCAAGCTCCAAGTTGTTTGACATTGAGATTGTACATATTCTTATGTTCTACCAGGGAAAGTTAAAGAAAAATAAATAGATGAAAATATCACAGACGACAATTGTCAGTCTTTCAAAGGATATATGTTATTTAAGACCCATTCACAATGCAAGTATAACTATGAGATGAATAGAAAGTTAAAGTAGGAGAATGGTTAAAGTTCAAGCCCAAATTTGTAATGTTGTTGGAAACATTGTGGAAAATGAAGCATTTGATCATTGAGCATTATGCTTCATTTCCTACAATGTTTAAAAAGACAGAGGCTTTAAAAGATGTATCTATGGAGTACAGTGTTTAACTTTTATACTTCAAGGAAGAAACTGAATTATCACAGACTTGGTGTATTCAGTGTCCTATGTATTCAACAATTACAGGGTGCTTATTTTTTCTCAAATAATTAATCTTTCCTACCAAGAAGCACATTTGAGCGCCGCTGTAACTGATAAATAGTTAAAGTATTGTAGGAAATGAAGCACATGTTCGTTACAAGCAAATGCTTCATTTCATACAATAATTTCAATACAATTGGAAAATGGCTTTTGTATTTGGCCTAGAATTTTTAAAACAAAAACATCAGATCTTTCATTGTGGATAAGTCAACAGAAAAGCTTGTGGGGGAAAGGTTTAAAACAATTTTAATTGCGTTTCTTCCTCTGATAAAGTTGTAAGGTGGAAAACACATACTAAAGGAAATAAGTTTAGCAACATACTTTTGTGGTGGATTATATTGCCTTGGTACGAGTGATCATTTTATTTTTTGTAAAATGAAATAATCCTGTATGCTAAAGAATAAGTCTCAGATGACAAAGCGCCATTTTACCTAATACACGTCTAAATATACCGCCCCTTTCATAAACAACTTTTTTGGCAATATTTTCACATATTGACCACAAATTAACCAGATTATTTATTCCATGTATGCAAAAATAGACACGGGAACAAAATCCGGTCTATAACTTGGAATTCCACGTTTTATATAGATGCAGTACTTTGTTGAAAATGACACATTTTCAAATTACCTCCCTTTGCATTGAATAACGCTTAAAATTAAAACCTACTGCAAGTCTACTGGATGGAATCTTATGAAACTTCCAAACTTGAACTTGAAAACCGCTGGATAGAATTTCATGAAACTTCATTATTTGACAAAACTCAATTGGAGGAAGTACAGTGCAAAGGAACCATAACTCAATTCTGACTAATTACAGAGCTATTGCCCTTTGTAATTTTTTCTTGTCCGGAGCATAACTTGAAAACTACTGGATGGAATTTCATGAAACATCATATAATTACTAAGCTCAATGAGAGAAAGTGCAGTGCAAAGGAACCATAACTCAATTCTAACTAATTACAGAGTTATTTGCCCTTTATTACTTTTTCTTGTTTGGAGCATAACTTGAATACTACTTGATGGAATTTTGTGAAACTTCATGAAATGACAAAGCTTAATGAAAGGAATTACAGTGCAAAGGAACCATAACTCTATTTTGACTAATAACAGAATTATTGCCCTTTGTGGTTTTTTCATGACCGGAGTTTAACTTGAAAAATACTAGATAGAATTCCATCCAATTTTATGTCATGACAAAACTGAGAAAGTGCTGTGTAAAGGAACCAAAACTCTATTTTAACTAATAAAAGAGTTACTTCCCTTTGTTATTTTTTCATTTTCGAAGTAATACTTGCAAATCATAAGACGGAATTTCATGAAATTCGTTTGCATTATTTTTTTGTCATTGCTGCTCCACTCCTTTATCTATGTATTCACAGTGATATCCTACCCATTTATAAATTGCATTTAAAATGCCGAGTGTGACCGTCTTTTGGGGATAAAAAAACCCATAATTTTTGAAAATTGGAATTTGAAAAAAACAATGCATTAACTTTTTATTTTTTTTATTTTAGGTTTTGTTTTGTTTGATTTTGGGGTCAAACAGTTGGTTTTTTGTTTACTTTTTTTTACAATGTCATTTCTAGTTTAAGGATCATACATTTCAAAAACAAAATCGGACTTTTTTCAGATAATTCTTTCTTTTGAAAAAAAAAATCAAATATCTTTTTAATACTTTGGTAAACTTTTTTGTTTTATGTTTTTGTATTTTAATATTCTGTTAAGCTTTGTGTCGTTTGCACTTGCAATGATGGGCAAACCATTGGACGGCGAGACATTTAATAACGCGTAATTCTTGTGAATGGCTTTTGAATCACTAAGGAGAATGGAGCATTATGTTGCTCTTTATGAGCAAATGTTCAATTAGTAAATAGTAATCTGCTCTAGACGTGTCCAAAGAGCTATCTATCAAGTAACTGGTGAAGGAAGTTGAAGAATACTATAGTCTGAAATATGTCTTCAAGATAATGGGTCAATAGAGTTACTATGCATTTGCTGGAACTATGCATTTCCTAAAATTGTATAGCATGTAACAAATTAAAATGATTTCAGAAGTCATCTTGTTATCAGTTCCATTCATTGGATCAGCCAAACTTTTATACAACTGTGTGATACACATAATTCAAACAAAAATCAGCAAGTCCAAGGTGCTCAATACAAAGCAAAACTTTACATAGCTCTCAAATCCAGCGTAGAAATGAATCCCGGCAGAAATCATTCTAAAAGATAAAACACAGAGAAAGCTGGCTTCACATCTGCAGAAGTTTGTGTTTTTCATGGACGGTGTGAATGTTGCATCTCTGCATCTTTTTGAGCATGTTCTATCTCAATTTCCATAATTTCCACCTCCTGCATGTCTAAATATAAATGAAACCCTTATTCCTTCTCTTTGACTTCATTTGTGATGGCTTCCAGAATCTTACTTTTAACATCGTCGCTTTGATAAAATAGTCTGGGCAGTCTAAGCGACGTCAACTCTGTTTACAAGTGCTGTAAGGTCCATATATGGAGTAAGGGTTAAGGTTATACGTTCCTGTCTTCTTGTGAAACAATGCTCTACTTATACTCTTGTTTTCCCTTTGTCTCATCCGTTTAACTCTTATCCTGTCACGACAATAGTGCAATATGCAAACAGCTTGAATCCAGATGGCGTCTCATCCGAACTCAAACTGTTTGACATTAAGTCAACACATTTACCAAAAAATGATATAAACATGAATCAGACGATAAATTACTCATGTAAAAAGCTGCAGTAAAATAATGGTTAACAACAAAACATCCACTTCAGTACTTTCAGTACTTTGATTATATATTCAGGCATAAAAACTCATATTTTCCGCCGAAATTTGAACACGTATGATTGTAATGTTGTGTAGAAGTAGTATACTGCTAAGTTTCATTTTTGGTTTAAAGGGGATATTCCTACACCTGTTTTGTTTCAAAAACCTATATGGCCATTTATAAAACACATGCAGCGATTGATTACTTTCAATACATGTCAAAATGTCACGAGTTGGTCGGTTTTATCGATTTGGCAACAATTTTGAAATTGTGAAATTGTATTGTTGGACCTCTTCTGCACAGACATTGCCTCTATAACGCATAGGTATGTGTTAGCTTTTAGAGAGGATATTGTGAGGTGTATTTGACATAGTTGCATGATTTGTTTCTACTTTTATGAATCTGGGCATTTTGTTCCGTCTCAGATGACTAAGTCATATTTACAATTGATGTTTACACATTGTTCATTGGACCAAATGGGATTTTTATCAGTGTTACGTTAAATTTGATTCAGTATAGTTTGAAAATGTTTTTTAACCAAAAAAATGTATTCTTATCCTGATTCTCTACGCATACTTAAAGTCTCAAACTATGGCATACTTTCATCAGATTATTTACTTGGGGATAAGTCTAAAACGCTTGTTAGGGAAATGGCTATATTGTAAGGGGATCTTCGAAGATAGCAGTGATTTTAAAAACAAAGTATGTTTAAGGAAGTGCTGGTTTATGTTTGGAAAGTATGAAAGAAAGTTTACTCAAGACGCGAATAAGAGGATAAAAAAAATTCAGTTATAATCAGCGCATTTACGCTGATTTTTATATTTGTGTTTCAGCCCTCATACTGACATTTTACAAGCTATATCGTACCAGATCACACGGCTTCTTAAGCAATCGCCTGATCAGGGTCTGCAATATTTGCCAAAAGTATTAAGGCATGTGCTCTCTACATTTTTAAAAAAGGACGTCTGTTAACCCTTTACAACATATACAGTACAAAATATTATCAAATTGAAACCGGAATCCGAAATGGAAACGTATCAGAACCGAATCGAATCGAGACTAACAGTGTTTGGGGATATAGCGTACAAACCTGTTGAAAAATCTCAAAGACCGCATGATGCACTTTTAAAAACCCTTCCTGTGGGTTTCGAGAGTTAAAAAATGCATGCACGCAATATGTTACCAAAACCGTGTTTGTAATTGTACGACTCCGTAGTTTATGTAAATGACATTTAAGCATGTTAGAAATGGAGCATTTTATAGTAACAATCAAATGCTCAATATCCTACAGTGTTTTTTAAAACCATTTCAAGGCATTATACGTAAGATTAATTCGAAATAGGAAGAACAAAAAAAAGACAATTTATAAGTCAGACAATCCAAGGAAGTCAACTTAAGTTTATTCAGTGACGAAATGTACGTCAATAACAACGCGACATTGCTTTTTCGAGTTCGTTGACAATTCTTATGTCGACATCGGTTATGAAATAAAACAGAATGACCCTATCTTATACATTAGTGCAGTAGCGCGCCCTGTCCTTACTCTGATACAAGCGCGAAAACATGTTCTGTCCTTATCTCGAAGAAAAATGACGCCTTGTCTTTATTCTGATGCAAGCGCTAAAACTCGCAATTGATTGTCAACTAGTGCACTTCGTATATTCAATCCGTCTTCTACACAGTTGCAATCTACGTAGATATTGTTATCTCAGAGAAAAGCGAAGAAAACAGCCTTTATATAACATGACCGGCAAGGCACGCGACCTGCACGCGTTTAGTACTTCCGCTTTCACTTTCTATATTGCAAATGGCGGACGTTCTTATAACATTCTTTGAAAATGACAGCGAGTCAGATTTGTATAGGTCTTTGGAATCCGATACCGAGTAAGGCGAAGATTTGGGTTAGGATCCAAATCAGTCAGTTGATGACACACAGCGAGATATGTCAAACAAAGACGGATGGACAAGCCACGTCAGGGGTGTACTAGTGTGTAAAACATAATTATATTTGGGTCTCAAGTTTTCCGGAAGATATTTATCAGTTGGTGGTTATTTTCTGCTCGAATCCGATATATCACGTTAAATTGAGAAATCAAACATGCGTGATTGAAATGTTAAGTTTAAATGGGGTCTAATGCAATGATTCTCATTATGAACTGCAATGATTCTCATTATGAACAGAAGCGCAATTCACTATTGTGGTGATATTTAAACGGCTTGGGTCTAGATCAGACGCCGGGTGACTTTGCGTCTGATTCGGTTCCATCTTTGTGACATTCAGCCAAAACTTTTACCCAATTTTAAATAAATTTGGCCGACGTTCAAATGATTATTACTGGATAATTTTTATTCCCCATATTAAAGCAAAATTGTTCGTAAAGTTTCAAATTGTATATCGTCTGAAAGTTTGATGTGTTTCTAAGAAAAACAATATATACCATTATATTACAAAGGTATCATAATCAGGAAATTAATTCGATAACCTCTATTAGTATAATGTGGATAGGCTTATAAGATAGCTATTTGTCACAGTTAATAAATAACCTACACACTGTATAGATAGGAACGGTAATGTGGAGGCACGGGTTAAATCGCCCTTCTGTATGCTTGAAAAAAACGGTAGTTATAAGAAACTCCGGTATTGTGCAATCTAGTTGATAAAAAATGAGTAAACTTGCACTTTGTCCTAGGTAAATGAGGTATTAGAAAATATCTTTGTTAAGTAGTTCAGTACTGTCGGAAATAGATAGTCTCGATCTAGAAACGTAATAAACCAATGTCCCCTAATTTGGTCCCTAGAAGCCTTCGTGACAGGATTAAATAGCATAGTATGCTGTAAGGGGAAAACACCAGTTAATTACTTCTTAACATGAGTGCAACTTGACAAAACCATGATCGGAGGGCTTCTTTTGGAAAAGAATCTGATCT
This sequence comes from Macoma nasuta, assembly GCA_032359355.1. Classification (NCBI taxonomy): domain Eukaryota; kingdom Metazoa; phylum Mollusca; class Bivalvia; order Cardiida; family Tellinidae; genus Macoma; species Macoma nasuta. Next base: position 7,734 of record JAULCE010518827.1, on the reverse strand, counting down.
GGGCCTTCATAGTTTGTAGAGGAACAATATAGAAGACATGGCATGAATGGTCATTCAGTATTGAATTTATTAAACGAATTTTCTAAAGTGGTTCAAAACGGGCCTCGGCGAGTTTTTATCAATTTTAGTAAACAAGTTTAATAAATCAATAACACTCTGTTAAATCAGTCTGGTGACGTTCTTTATAATATAAATAGAATAAGTGTGATGAAGGTCTTCATAACATTTTTGTCGATAGCAGCAATAATCTTATCTTATTTTATCTTAGAAGTACCATCACCACCGATCGGTCCGCTTGAATACTCCAAAGTCACAAAGACAACCGCCACAGTTAGCTGGATGCCGAGCAAGACCGACGGTGGCTCCCCAATCATGCACTACACTGTCGAACTGCGAGATAAGCTCAGGCATACCTGGCAGAAGGTCGGAGATGCTAGAGTCGAGGACGAGAAAATCACGGCTGTGACCTTTGACATTACGGGCTTAAAGGAGGGAGAAGAGTACGCGGTTCAAATCAAGGCAGTGAACTCAGTCGGAGTCTCGAAACCACTGGTGTCAGATAAGAACCTTGAACCCATGAGTCCATACTGTAAGTTTCAATCGTTTAAGTTCAAATTGACTGACGTTTTAAATTACTTCCTAAACGTATTTTCCGTTTTAAAATAGTGTAGACCTAGATCGAACATCACCTACAGTGCTGTCTGTTCTTGATCTGCATTATTTTCCTTTTGAAAGTATTTTTGGCGGGTGCTCCCTGTTTTCCTTGTACAAATTGCTTTATCCACAATCTTTATATATTAACATGATCTTCTCAGAAGTGCCGTTATGTGCCTATGTAACTAATGTCTGTTAAAAAATGTCCTTTTACCAATACTATCATATTTATTTATCATATTCTTAAAGAGGGGATTATTCTAAAAATAGGTCTTTGAGGAAAGGGTTAATATAGATATTCATAAAATAAAGGGAAACTTTTTGGAGCCCTCTGGTCTGGGTCTCAACGGTTATAAAAGATGAATAAACTTGTTTCCGAAGAAGAATATTCAAATATTCGTTCTATAGAAAATTATTTTAATACAATGCTTGCAGTTTTTGTATTAGAAAAGCATCATAAAATGTTCGAAGTCATCCAGTAAAAATGATCAAATAACATGTTAAATGCCTGTTTCCTTACGAAACATTTAGGTGTTTTGATAAACATAAATTTCGATTGATTAACAGATGTACCAGACATGCCAAATGGACCAATCAGATTCAATGATGTCACCGAGAACAGCCTAACTATGGAATGGTACATGCCCTCTTATGATGGCGGTGACACGATCCTTGGCTACAAAATTGACGTGACCACCGACGGGAAGAACTGGACGAAAGTAATCATTACAGATAAAACGCACTGCAAGGCCGAAGATCTGAGGAGTGACCAGCCATACCGCTTCAGGGTGATCGCTTTCAACGACGTTGGGGATAGTAAACCTCTTTACTCCGATGAGGTCATCTGCCAGAAACGCAATGGTAACTAAATCCTAATGTACTTGAATTAAGTATAAAAACCTTTCAAATAGTGAGGATCTAGATTAGGCGGATCCTGATGTGGGACTACCCTTTTTGATGTACAGATCATCTCATTCACTAAACAATTCTTATAGAAGGCTTGATTATGAGGGCGTTTTCGTCCGGAAACCTAATCTGTGTGTTCTGTAATTGATATAATACCTCTGCAAACAGTGCATACTTGATCCGATGGGTCCTTTCGGAGCCCTCTGATCTTTGTCTACATCGTTTGATATAATATCATTTTGAAGATAATTCCAAGAATAGGGACATACTTAAGATATACGACAGATACAGGATTCAAGCATATAAAGAGCAAAAACTTATTTGACCATACAAATGCCCCAAATTTCAAGGGAGACGCATTGATTTGCCTTTGTTTACATTGCCTTACCACTGCATACGTGTTTAAACAGTAAAGAAAATCGTTTAACCTACTATACCAGCAGTATGGTGACACAGGACAAATAAGAGAAAGTGCACAGTGTCACTCGTGTGATAACATGTTGAAACTGTATCAATCATCAGTATCATGTCTGGCTAACTTTTTAAACTGAGATAATGTTCCAGCTCTTCATTTTATTGCCACTATTTCATATTTTTTCTGGCAGTAGAGAATGACATATTTCATTGACATTTAGCTCAGTGTCTGTTATTTAAGGGAAGCTTCGAATATTGTAATTTCGAGCTTGAGTCTTTGACGCCTTTGTTGATCAAATGCTCTATGTCTCTTTATTTTTTCAAAATATTAAACAAAACATGACATTTTCCATGCTGCCTGATATATAAGTAAAAAGGAAGGTTTTGAAGGACACACCACATACAAAACAAACAGCCAACCGAACAGCACCGAAACAAGTTCTTTTTCAGCACACTCGCACAGCTACACAGATACACACAAAAACAAACCCACTCGCGAGCTCAAACATACGCAACATTTAGTAGACACACAAAGACAGATTATAGACATAAAATTAGGATGAAGACAGGAGTACCGCCTTGGAACTGCAAGTGGCATAGACGCCATTTTTTGTTAGATGTTTTCATTGTGGACAAGTCTAAATAACTATGAGCATGTAATTGGTATGAATTTTCATATGCATGCTGATTAACCAAAATATAAAATCGAAACGTTTTCTCTAAGATTTCGGTTATAATATTCAGCTGTGCATATTCTGATCAGAGCTCTCATATACAACTTGTCCTCTGATGTAGGTTTACACTGTTAACAAAATGACTAAAATACCCTTTTGCTATGCTATGATAGCTTTTTCGAATTGTTTTCCTATATTAGAAGTAATTTGGGTAGTTCTGTTAGTCAGCTTCTAGACAATAGAAGCTTGTGTAAGAGCAGGCAATTTAGTTGTCTTGTTATGTCCACGAAATTGATAAAATAGCATATAAGGTACACATAAATATGTTTATATTGTTTTAAAATAAGTACACAGATACGTAAATATCAGGAAATATTCTGATAATATAATATCAGCTTTATAATTGTGAGTTTTAAAACACCTTATCGGTAATAAATTTATGCTCAAACATGTCCGATTTTCACAGTCGATGGCATGTCTATTATAAGTTGAGTTTGCCAATAATCTGAAAGTGTTATATTTTCGTTCATGATTTGATATGTGTGTGCGTTTGTAAGTGTGTGTGTGTGTGTGCTGTTCACCCGTCTATCTTTCTGTCTCTTTGGTTATGATTGGCTGTTGTGTACTTAACTGTCGAACCCAGTGTCCGTCTATCCGCTTGTTCACATTGACTGTTTGCCTTTCTGAATCTGCCATTCCGCCAGCCTGTCTGTCCGTCTATATGTCCGTCAGTCTGTCTGACTGTCTGTTTGGCTTTTGTTACTGTAGATAATGACATAATATTGATTTAAGGTGATATGTTTGAAACGTTATACTAAAGTTACTATGAGCTCGTTTCTGCAGAAATAATGTTTACCCGAACCTATCTCTGTCTGTCTTGGTATAAGAACGATAATTTCAAAATGAAATATACTCAGCATTTACGGTATGCAGACAGTAATTACGCTAGTAATAACAACGTCCCCTGAAATTCTTTATAATAAAATAAATAAAAATAAGAACCACCGACGAAGATTAAACACAAACTTCACTCAAGTTTAATTAACGTATCGTTATTTATATTCGCGAAACGTGGGCCTCCGTGAGCGAAGGGTTATAATCGCCGACATGCAATCCCTTGGCACCTCACCGCTGGGTGTTCGATCTTTGTCAGGGGTGAACATCGTTTTGCCATAAAGCCTTCCGGCTGGCTTGCGGTGGGTCAATGTTTCACCACCACTATACCAGCTTACATATAAGCAGGACTTAATTGGGGAAAGTGCGCAGTGTCAATCGTTTGACATAATATAAAATTATTAAGCACTCCATTCATCAAATTCTGTGTTTAAAATTGACAACAACAATAATAAAGCCGTGTCAATCGGGAGCGTTATGTCTGACTGACTTTAAATTTTGTGATTTTGTTCGAGCTTATCGTTTATTAGCCACTACACCATATTTTGACTGACAGTGAAAAATGACATATTTGGTTGGAAGACGACCCTTAAGATCAGTGGAGGTAATTTGAGGGAAACGATGAATATTTAATGTTTGCGCTTAAGCCTTATGACGCCTCTGAAAAACATATGCTTCATTTCCCACTTTATTATCTAAATTATAAGTAAACTGACATTTGCCATGCTGCTAGATATCCACTTTTATATGAGATGCTTACATTGAAGACATGTATTTAAATAGCATGTAGTATGTCAAGGGTATGCATTTTCATATGAACGTTGATTAACCGAAATATAAAAGCACAACGTTTTCTTAAAGATATCGGATAGAACAACAATCAGTGCTTATTCTGATCAGAGCTCTCATATGTAACTAGTCCTCGTATGTAGGTTTATACTATTGTGATTTGAATACTGTATTGGTTTGTTTTCATATGTAAGATGTAATTTGGTTCGTGCTGTGTCAGCATGAGATAAAATAATATTGTATAGGAGTGTACATATTAGTTGTCTTGTTATTTCTACGTAACTTCATAAAAAGGCATACATGGTACACCTAAATTTGTGCCTTAAGTTTGAAAATAAGCACAGAGATGCATACATATCTGGATATTTTTTGATAATATGTATCATCAGGTTTATAATTGTGAAGTGTAAAACAAACCTGTTCTGATTGGTAGTTTTTTTAACACCTTCACTGCCGGAAGAATTATGTCGGAAGAATTATGCGCATGCGCAATATTTCGTCTAATTCCTTTTCAATCTTCACAGATTTTCTTAATTTTTGGCAAAATATTGGCGGAATTTCAAATAGTTTGGATCCGGATGAGACGTTGAGTAACTGTCTAACTTCTAAGCTGTTTGAGTTTGACACTATGGTTCGGGGTAAGCAGTGAAGGTATTAACTATGTATATTTATGCTTAAACATGTGCGATAAGCCAAATTCTTTTCTTGGGTATCTATCTATCAAAACTGATCAAACCAAGATGAAAATGAAACGATCATTTGGTGACTGTCCACCACAATTGTTCAAGCCATGATGAATTGTCAAACAAACATGGTCGCCAGAAATGGGACAAGTTTTTCTTATATGAAAATTATCTCCTCCAAATATCTGTGGTCATAATGCAATGTGAGTTTACATAAAATGATGATTTGGTGACTAACTGTCAAATTGATTAAGCCATGCAGATAAATCATTAAAATAGCGTTCAGGGGCTGGGCCAGTTTTCTGTATATGATAATAAAGAAACTTTGAAAATATTTTTCTAAACATATGGTCCTAATTCAATTTAATTTAAGTTAAAACAGACAAGACCGACATGTCAGGGATCAGTTTTTATCATATTTATATAGAAAACTGAATAAACGTAGTCTCTGATATTAGTCGTTTGTTTTTATTCATTTTTCACCAAAAGAATTCTTGTTTGCCCCTTAACTGGAATATAATATACGAAATTTCTAACGCAACAGTCATATATTCCCTTTTTACTTATTTATGAATTATTCCATTAATGTAGGCGTTTTTTCTATCATTTGTATTTGCAGTGATATTACTTTCGGTATTTTTAGAAAAAATAATAAGCAGATATTTCCACTTTATTAAAAGCTGTAGGAATTGAATAAAGCACTATAGAAAAATAACAAGTTGTTAAATTAATATATATGTCTAAACCAATCCTGTTTGGTGTCAGTGAAGTAACTTGAATAGTGCTGTTTTAGCAGCATAAAACTATTTATTCAGGCATAAAACCCAATTCTTTTCAATAGTATTCCTATTTTTTCGCCGATATTTGAACCAGTATGATTGTAATGTCGGTGTAGAAGTAGTATACTGCTATTAAGCGACTTGTACATTACATATTTTACTTTACCTTCTTACGACTATAGACGGATTTCTCTGCAGCCATGCATCAGTGAGCAGCTCATGAATCATTTAGAGGAGGCAGAAGGGCAGCTGATAAGCTGCATCTGCTGCTGTGTTTACACTGGTCAGTGTAGGACACTATTACACATGTAAATCTACTACACACAAAATGTGGTTGCCTACTATTTTAATGACATGCCAGATATTCACTGTTTGGTTTCATGAACTTAACCTTAAAATATGCAAAATTAGTACATAAAATTAGGTGTTAAAACCATAAACAGTAAATCCATATACATACTGATAGGGAAAATTTAACTGTCTTTATTATCCACGTTAACTTGGATGACCATTATAACAAGTACTTTCCGTTTTCAATAAACTTCATCATTTGAGATTTTTCAAACATTCTCAATCCAGAAAATTACGTACCATTTAACACTTTCTTTTAGAATCTTAATTTATTTTTGGGTCATTTCAAAATACAATCTGATTTCAGTCAAGTATTTATGATAATGCTGGTAGATGCTATTGTATCGATAGGGTAGATAAACTGTCACATTAACATAGTTTATTCTGGTAGTAGGTTATCCTATTGCCTGTAGCACTCGCTCTGGTTCAAGTTAAGTAATAAAACTTACATTGCATTTTCGAAAAGACCTTATGATTGGTAAGTTCATTAAATTAATTACTTTCAAACAATTTTGAACGTGAATTTCTCCATTTCTTAAGTCTCAAATTATTGAGAAGCTGTTGCATTGTATTTATAAAGCATAATCGACATATTTAACAACATTTCAAGTGAAACTAACTAACTGTCAGCAGAAAGCCGATTGTCTTAAAAGTACGTTGTCAATGCATCATGCTATTTTTAGACTTATCCACAAGGAAGTAATCTGCTGCATAGGCGTTAAAATGGCTTCTACGGGGCATATAATTGTACTAAGAGCATGTTATTGTTAACTTAAAATGAGATAAACAGTCTATAACTAGATCGAATGGCTCCTAAATATCCACAGTGGTCGCTGTAACGGTTTTATTTATTAATTGAACTATTTGAAGTAATATCAAATTGGAGGGGTTCTACAGCATGACAATATATTATTTTAATGTAAAAAAGTAGAAAATAGATCATGCAAGATAACATTAAGATGTGTGAAGTTTGCAAGTACATCGTAGATCAACCCTTGAACTAAACTTACAATGTAAACAGAAATTATTGATCTGGGTCAAACCATCATAGATCAACCATCGGGAAAAATACAAAATTGGTCGATTTGGGTCAACCATCGTAGATCAAGCATTGGGAAAGCATATTAAATTAAAAGAAAATACATTATAGATAATATATATTGATATTTGAAGTTATCCGTTTAATAATATCCTGAATCGCAAAATTATGTTTCAATACACTGCCACTAGTCTCCGACAGCTAGCTTCTAATAGTCATCCAGATAAACCAATTTGGAACGTTTTTGGCTGGTTGACATGGTTGCTCCAAATAAACCGATTCGGTACGTTTTTTTCGATGGTTGATCTACGATGGTTGACGCAGATCAACCCAAGATCAACCAATTTGGTATGTTTTCCCTGATGACTGATCTACAATACTTGACCCAGATCAACTCAAGATCAACCAATTTGGTATGTTTCCCCCCGATGGTTGATCTACAATGATTAACCCAGATCAACCACTTTGGTACGTTTTCCAGATGGTTGATCTATGATGGTTAACCAGATCAACCACAGATCAAGTGTTTTTGGATGGCTGATCTACCAGAT
>JAULCE010517716.1:0-16557 GCA_032359355.1 Macoma nasuta | reverse complement strand
CATTGGAAGAGGACATATTGAAAAAAATGAAAAACAGGGGTATGTGTAAACAAATCACTGAATTTTTCTTAGATTACGCATGACCCCCTCTTTTTTCACTGTTTTTCCAAAGAACATGAATAGATCTGTAGAATAAAGCATGTCTGCTATGTGGGAAAGGAATAAAAATTGCCAAAATCAGTTGGTAAAATTTGGGAATTTTATATGAGTTATATAGGGAACCATAATTGGTGGATCCATACCTATAGTATAAATGTGTTTGTTTTGGAAATACGAAAAGAATAAGGGGCGAAACAGAATGGGACGAAACGTCTGCAAATCAATTAATTCAATGTACCCGCCAAGTTTGATCGATATGAGCTCTAATTCCTTGACTCAGTGTGGCAGCCTTCTTTAAAAAAATCTTATTTGCAAACCAGTCCTCACGATTGTCTCTATATAACAGGTAATTCTAGACAAGTTATCGATGTTTTCAATTTTGAAGACAGCGCCATTTGTATCTGCGCATGCGCAAAATCCGATCTACTTTATTCAACATTGTAATGTTAGAATTTGATCGTTGTTCAACATCCAACTCGAGTATGCCCATATTCGTAAAGAAACTTAGGTACAGTCTCTGCTTAGCAAACTATACTAATGTTCACCTAATATGGTAAGCATATTACTTAAGCGATATTCATAAAAGTTTATAAATTCAAGTTAAACAATACCCTTTGCGGTAGCTTAGATAATTAAGTAAGTTTCTTTGAGAGACGCTAAAGTGCGCTTCGGTTAACCCTTTCCTCTACAGAACCGCTTTATAGCGCCTCTTAACAAAGGTTGCTTAACAAAGTAGATTGAAAACGTTCTTATGTATAAAGCTTAAGTTTCTTTATGAATATGGGCCCTGAACACAATTTTCCTCTCTCATACTGTTTAGAATAGCCATTTAGCCCAACCTTGGCGTTAATCATCAAATCAAACATCGATCCACCATGCATGCATGGTTTATTGAGTCTCTTGTTTTAGAGAAAAGATAAATCACTAATACTTCATTGATCGTCTTTGTCAAATACAATGGTACTGTAGGGTGCCGGTCATCTCGTTCCCAAGTAAACTATATAGACTCGAACCCTGTTATTTTGGTTACTTCGTACACAATTGATGGTCATCCCGTACCCCGGCAATCGTTGGTCATCTCGTATCCACTATAAATCATATAGTTCCTGCTTTTTTGCAAAGTAATTCGTATCATTAATTGATTTGGGCAAGTAATTTGGTTAAAGACAGTTCTGAATCGGATCAGCAATTTGGAATTCTGAGCTGGGTCTACACCGTGTACATACGAAAATCTCTTTGTCGATCATATTTTAGAGAAAATATTTTCGTCTTTACTCTATACTTGAGCCTTTACATAAAACAAGTTTTTGTTTCATTTTCCAAAAAGTTTGGATCCGGATTAAACGCCGATATAATTGATTGTCTGATCGAAATCTAAACCGTGTTTAATGATCATCATTCATAAATAGTGCGGAAACAATTTACATTTCTGGGCCATTTAAAAACGAAACGTGATCAGCCTTCGCGATTACAAGTAATATTTTAAAATTATTCTGCACTATTAACATAGACAGAAAAAAAACATATGTCGGTTGACGAATGCGCATAAAAAATCTAGACTCTGATCAGACGTCGAGTCGCAACCCCGCGTGTTAATAAGTTATGCTTTTAAATGTTTACTGATGCCGATACAGTTGTTTGTCTTAAAGATCTCCACTTTACTAAGTGATAAGATATACAATAAATAACGTCAAGAGCGTCAACAAGTGTAAACTCTGATCAGACGCCGTGCATACAGATACATTGATTATCGTAAAGGATGTCAACTTTATGACGGACTGGCACAAAAAGAAACAATCAATTAAAAATTATTAAGTATTTATTCCGTTTATTTCAATATCGTACTATGTTATGCAGATAGACACCAATAGTGGGAGAATCGCTTTTCTTCACCATCACTGATAACCTGTACAAACAGTTTAGTTCCGGATCTGACGCCGAGTTACTCAGCGTCAGATCTGGTACCAAACAGTTGTACACTGTCAAAAAAGGATCACGAAAGACGAGAATATTGTCATTTTCTTCGTACAGCATTTGCGTTTACGACGAATCGTTGAATCTAGTGTGAGAAATGCTAGTTTTACTATCTAAAGCGATAGAAACTCAGCGCTGTCAACAAGTACAAACAGTTTGGTGCCAGGTTTGATGCCGAGACAGAGTAACTCTAGTCTGGCTTCAAACTTTTTGACACTTTATTGTTAATATATCTTCCAATGTAGACAAAATCTGGTTTTTCCTCACGTATTTTGCATTTCGTCTACGTTATGTAAACGTTGAATCGGTAAAGAGTAGCCTTTCTCCCGCTGTAAACTTATCCGGGTATGATTCCGCACGTGTCAGTTACAGGCTACGAAAAACGGGTAGCTGTAATCCAATAATTGACCCTATACACAGTAAACCGTTTTTTATTTATTAAAATACTTCATTATTAGTAACCCTTTTGAAGCCGTAGTCGGCTAGATGCGCCATTGCAAAAAGTTCAGTCTCATGAAAGGAGGCGTCTGATCAGGGATTTCACTTTTTGCCATTCAATAAGTATTTCTATAGAGGCATCGAAAAGTGTAATTTACTCATGATTTAATATGTATATCTTTTCATAACACTATTTTATCTGAAAATTGTCGCAGACGATAGATTTAAAGTTGGCGCCGAAAGGGTTAAATAATTACACTATTGAATATTAAATACAATCATAATTGAAGCAGGTCGCTTTGAACACTTATACCGCATTTAACAACTCTGTTTATAAATAAAATATTTGTATGACAATCTTAAGAAAAGATCAGACGATTGTTTAAACAGACGACACTTTTTAGCAAGTCGGTATTGAGTGCGAGAAACGGCTTTAAACCAACACGTAAAGTAAATTTAGATCCCATGTTGCGTTATCCAATCAGTAAAGTTAAGTGAGAGCATGTGCTGGTAACGGTCTTTATTTTGATTGTAGTAAGAGTTAATGAATAGATTTCCGTTGAAATAAGTAACACTACATAAACGTTTTTATGTTATATTTATTATGTTTAAGTTACTGTTTACCATAATGTATTGGGTGTTATAAAAAAAAACACCTCGTATTTACCAAAGAAGCAGAGACGTGTTCCTTTTTAAAGAAACCCGGTGATACATGCATGTTTATAGGGAATGATTAACTAACTTTGTAACAAAGCTGTTTTTTGCTTATTGGCTTATTTCTTTTGCGTGCACATAAAGGCCGCGTCACGCGACTGAAAAAGGGGCACTCGGACACAGCAAACAGTGTAGCCCCAGACCAACCGCCACGTCACTGACTCGGTGGCTGGTCTTGGGCTACAATGTTTGCAATCTTACAGGACTAGTATTTCTACCTTAAAATGAATACAAACGGTAAATTTTGTGACAAGATGCTGGTATGATAGCGCTGAAAAAAAGCCGAGTCAGCGCTTTATTGATATTTCCGAATGTCCCTTTTCCTGTGACGTCGGCCATATATCAATGCCAACTGTGTATACGCAGATAGTTAACCATTATGAGTAAATTAATTATGCGCTTTGTACACATCATAGCGATTTAAATAAATTCTCTCATATTGATAGCCACTGTTTGTATTCTCTTTATGTCAGTCTGTTGGGTAAAACTACGATTTTTCTTCTGTTATTGATTTCTATTCCGGATCCAAACAATTTGAAAAATGCAACTAATTTCGTGTTTTAAGTAAAAGTTCAATAGTTGAGAAAGGTGTAATTTCTATATGACCAAGTTCATTTATATGTTTACTGTAACAATTCTTGTCAGGATTTTTGAAAATTGAAATCGGTTTTGATTCCTATCTAACATTGATTATCTCGGCGTCAGATCTGGATACAAACTGTTTGAATATCGGAAATTATCTGTTAAAATCAATGATTTTACGAATATATTTACAAATATACCAGATTAATTTGTAGTCGGTACGAGGTGAGCATCATTTGGGTACGAAGTGATAAAAAAAGTTTCAGGGTACGAGCTAACTTGGGTAAGAGATGACTTCATGCGTAGGCCTACTGAATGGGGTAATTGTCACCCAAATAAAACAAAATGACTCTTTTAATTATGGTTGTCGTGTAGAAACTCGAAACTTTGCAAGTATCTAACACCCACACCACGGAATTATATAGAATATGTAAGTCCGTGCCCACACTGAAGATGGAGAACATATTTCACAGTGAATTCTTGTCTCACTTGTAGCTTCTGAAAATCGGAAACCGACAAGTTTTCAATGTTTATTTTTCTATCTTAATTCTTTTGTTTTTAATCATACATTAATATAATATGCAAGTCTAACAAAGATTAAGGTTATAATATGTAAATTTTCCATTTTTTAGATAAATATGTAAAAAATGATATAAACAAAATAACCGGAAATGAATTTTATTGTCACCACGCGCATGCGCATATATGTCCGCCATATACAGCTGAAAAGGTTTTCTCTTGGAAATAACCGAAACAAACACACTCCGCATTGATTTACCGAAAACGATTCTTAAACAAATGGTCCAGGGTCATAAACAAGCTTTCTCGACAGTCACAGTGCGTATGATTTTATCCTTACATGCACAGTAGCTCACATCAAAGGACATGTTATTTCTTTCCTGGTTTACAAAATTCTGTTTTGCAAGCCAGTCCCTTTCTATGAATCGCTAGATTCTGGACCATATTTAGAATGTCATGCATTGATTTGGCTTTAAGACCGTTGACATATCGTTAAATTATGACTGCCAAATAATATTGACCTAGATGCAGCATGCTAGGCTGAAAGTCGAAGCGTTTCATTTCTATGATTGCAGTACAAAAGGTCCTTGAAGACGGACTATTCATGATCTGTTTGCCATAAACTTACCCCTTACAAATGTATTTCAACTGCTGTACAACATCTAACATGTACCCATTGCTTGCAGTGAAGACGCAAATCATTTGTCATGAAATTATAGTTTGAATCTAATCCTGTTGGAAGTTTGAGAGAACAAAAATACAGTTTGACACATAGGTTGTTGTTGTTTGCCGTATGGCGGTATTGCATGGTGCTGCGCTTTTGGTTAGGAGAGTGCCACAACGGCTCAGCACCTCTGATTTCTACTCTCCTGGTGACTTGTGAGGTACACCTGGGACTGAATCCCGGCCGGTCACATTATTCTGATGCTGACAAACCAGTTTAATGCTACCCGAAATCCTGACTGTCAAGGAGGGAAGTCGTTACTACTAATTTCCAGGTCATTGGTTTGACCTGCCCCGGGGATCGAACCCGGGACGTCCAGACCACTGTGCTATGGGGGACGGTGACACGTCACACATGAGTGAAATTAACTATAACCTGATTAGAAGTCAAACAAGATCTGATATGTTGAATGTATTCACCTACAATCACTAGCCCTTTCCTGCTGTTACTTTGAGCAAAATCTTGGGCAGGTAGTTTGAATTTTCATGCAATGGAATCCCTCTGGCTTGGGATGTATCACTTTGAGAAAACATTTTAACACAAGTCTTTTTACGAGAATTAAGACTTCCGGTAGTAAAGACTTATCACGAGCACAGTTTGTCTTTTTGTCCGAATGTTTTGGCATCCGAACTTTGGGGCACTTTGCCATGATTCAGAGTCAACTGGTCAGGGTTGGCTTCGAATATCCAACCGTTTCCGATTCACTTTAGTCACTTTACAATAGCCATAATCAAAAAGCATGTGTAGCTCTCGTTTAGGCATTATAATTCAAGTAAATCGACTTCTTACTTGTGACAGTGTTTAGCGCCATATGAGCTCAAATGTTTGTATATCACTTCCATGCTCGACGTCATCCGAATTTCATATTAACCAATCGGAGTTGTATTTATTGTCATGCTATATTTAGCATTGGCATACGATATATGCGTGATGTAAACATTCCTACTTTCATTTGGTGCCGTAAAAGGAATTGAATTTCCCTTTTGCCGCGAGTTTGATAGACCCTTCGGCAATGTGCCGACGGGGCGCACAAAATGAATACTCTTTGCGCCATTCAGGATTTTTATGAGTGATTCCCGCAAGGGCGCAGCTCAGAATGAACTCTGTGGTTGTGTATATTGTTTTTTGTCTTGCACACGCAGCATAACTCTAAAGTAATCAGCCTATGACATCAAACTTTACAGTAATGTCAAGCAGGATGTTAATAAAGTTGAGCACCTTGGGGTTTAGGTTTATACAAATTTGTTTTATGTCGATTGTGCAACAAGTTCTTCCAACTCAATTAATCACTCTCAACACCTCATTCCTGATGGAATCAATCGCCAGGAGGGTATGAGAGAAGAGCCAGTATTTCCCTTTATATGTTGAGCACCAAACAAGGGAACTACCGGTACTATTATTTTATGTCTTTGGTATGACGCGGCCAGTGATTGAACCCGCGACCTCCAGCACTTGAAGTGAACGCTCGTCCACTAGGCTATAGAGGTGGTTTTGTTTATATCCTTGTTTAGTGCTGTGATATAGCATTATTGACCATGATATAGTATTATTGGGCCTTAATTAATAATAGAAGGAGAGGCACATTTGTCTTATGGACACATTTCTAGTATAGAATGAAAAACTAGACACAGATCAGTCCTGATATTTAGGAGGAAAGTTCTGCACTATTGGTGGTAATAGGGAAGAAAGCATTTTATGTTCTGATAAGTGTAAACCAAGTCACACTGACCAGACACAACAGCATCGTATATGCAGTGGCTGATTAGGGTCTATACTTTTGACATCAATAATCCCCATTTTCACAAAATTGTGTCATACAAGCAAGCAGTGCAGACCAAGATGATGGTTAGGTTGACCTCTGATATCCTGCATGACTGTAGCGTCTGTTTATAAAACATATATTGATATTTAATTATTTATTGTTGTCTATTAGCAGGGCCCCAGATAAGGTACTTATTTAAAATGCAAATATCCTACGTATGGAGTGACGACTCATTAGAATCGTCTTAAAAAACTATTTTAATGAGTGGTCACTCCATAGGGTTAAATGAAGAAATATAGAACTTTTTGTCATAAATGTATAATTTACTCATTCTTATCTGTAGCTGATTAGCAATTAAAAGGGTTGTGTTTGAAAGTTTCAAGGCGCTTAAGGAATACAGCAGTTGCAGGAGGTCTGTTCCTGAAGTTAAGGGAGAGCAGACCCACACGCATCTAACCGAGCTGTAGAGAAGCCTGAGCCTGCTTAAGAGAAAATATAAGAACTAAAAGTGTGATTGAATTGTCCAAATCTCCAAGAACACTTGGAGCATGCTGTTTTTTGTTTTGACTGTTATCTTCGTTTTCAGAATGGTTTAAAATGAAAGCATCAAGCCATGGCTGCAGTGGATCAGAATTTGTTCCGTGAACTAAAGGGGAAGTACCCGGAGTTGCCAGACCAAATAGTGACATCATGCATAGCAAGGGTAATTTGAATCCATGTCATTATTTAAGTCGGGGCTCCAGATAAAGTGTGTATTTCAAATTTCAAGACGAGACTAATAAGTGGTCAAACCATAGGGTTTTGTAAAGATTTTTTTGTAAAAAATGTATCATATGCTGATCTGTAGCCCTGTTAACCCTAGGCCCGCCATTCATGACAGGTGATTTTTCAAACAGCTTGGATCCAGGTCAGACGCCGATTATCTCGGCGTCTGATCGGATCCAAGCTGTTTGACACTCGGACAATAGTTTCACCAAATTTTAAGTAAATCCAACAACACTTAAAATTGAAGCAGACGACAATTTTAGCAGACGACAATTTTAGCGACGGGCTAAGGGTTAAGTCATATGCTATTTGAGACTCTTCCACAATGAAAGTTTCTGATACCGAAAAGATAATTAGAAGAAAGCAAAAAGACAATTTTAAATGATATTTACTTCTGTACATTGTGAGAAATGGAGAATGTTGCTCTTGAAAAGTAATATGCTCCATTTCCCACAATGTTTAAGTCATCAGCTACAGAAGTGTCAAATGGGGTTTCTATGATATGCCATGAGGAGAGGAGTTTGGGATTGCACACAGTGTGTACCCAGGCCAGAAAGTGTATCTTTACATATAACATTCTGGTGTGGGTCTGCTCTGTTTGACACTCGTCAGAGACTCTCTTGTGTGTCCAAAAGTTATTAAATAAAGAAATGGGTCTGATTTGACACCAAATTGAAAGATGAATGGTGATTTGTCTTGTTATACACCAGGAAGCCAGTAAGCTTCATATGTTTGTGACGTGTCACATATAGTATTTATAAGTAATCACACTGTCAGAAGTTTGCCTATCTATTCATTGCTCCATCTGTCCATTTAAATCTTGTCTGCTCAGCTCTAACTATGTGACAGTAACTAATGGATTTCAATCAAATTTAGAGCACTTACTCTGGTGTGGAGGTCAAGACCAAGGTCATATTTAAATGTCAAATCCCCTTCTTCGTCAAGGTCGTTTGTTGCTTGAACTGTAATGGCTTGATTTGGCCTATACATCTCCTCTGAGTCATTATATTATAAGGTTTTTTCTACAAGAAAAAAAATGTTTGAGCATTTTCCTAGAATTTACACAGCAGATAATAGTGCTGGTAGTGACTTAGGGCCCTTCTGGGAAAAGTACTGCATGATGTTTTCAGCAATATCCTGTTGACATACCATTTATAATGTTAACCCTTTGCACTTGATTATTTAGTATTTTTTTGTGACGAATCGTTATCTCAAATGGCTTGGAAATATAATGCATTATTGGCAGAAACAGGATCTGGATATCAACCAGTTTGGATCCAAGGTCAGGCCCCACAAACTGTAAGGCCTGATCTGGATCCCAATAAATTTTGATGGCTTGGTGCAAAGCTATTGTAACTCCTTCACATTTGTGAAGGAGTTACAATAGTTTTGCACCAAGCCATCAAACTGTTTGCATAAGTCATCAATGGGCTGATACAGGGGCCCAAATAAGACACATGCTAAGATCCTTATTTTCCCACCAAAACCCACATTGCAACCATTCATTAGAATCTTCATTTCGCAACAATTCTAATGAATGATCTCAACATACAGTTTGTAACAGAGTTTTAAAATCTAGTCAAAAAGTATTTGCTTTACCCTCGCTTATCTTCTGATAAATCCGCCACTTGTAAGCAAGGGTTCAATGGCATTTGTTGTATTTCAGTTTGGTAACGACAGGGACAAATGTATAGAAACTCTCACCCAGGAGAGCCCTAAGTATCTGTTTGGGGATAACGCTGCTGCTGCTGGTGGGAACGAACATATCCGTGGTATAAATGATATGAAGATCAGTGAGCCAAGACCTCGAAGCGACTCAACTGGTAGTAACCGTAGCAACGCTAGTACTGGCAGTGGTAGTGCATCACGCCCACCATTCCACGCCAGTCACAGCCTGATTAATGTTCCTGGGTACCGAGGTCCCATTAACCTGCTGCCAGACGATACACCCATGACAGCTCCGATAAATTCCTCGGACCTCAATCAGTACATCTTTGGAAATGAACAGCAGAGCCCAAAAAACATTCAAAATATTAACTGTATTAATAGTCAGCGGACATTTGAAGTTCCAAGCTACCAAGTAAACTATGGTCATAACCAGAGACACTCAGGGAATTCACCGCCAAATATTTCCCAAAATCAAAAACCTGTGCTTCGTCAGTTAGAAGTTCAGCACATCCAGACAAATCAAGAACCCATGGAAGGTAACAATTATCCTCAGCCCCCCAGCTACATGTATCAGATCACTATAGATCCCAATGCTGGGGCAGCTAGCCCGATGATGCAAGGCAATCCGGGCCATGTTGTTAACTCAAATCGCAGCACATGGAGTAGACAAGCAAATGTCCAAGCAGGATATCAGAATGTGACATTTCCAAACAGTTCTAGTGCAGCATTTTCAGATAGCCGTTCCAAGTCGTACTACTCTCAGCCTTTTACGTCGCCTTCTGAGGAGCATCGCAGTATTGGTCATCCGTCTTATAATCAGTCTGGAACACAGCATTCATCTCAGGCCACATTTTACGTGTCCAATCCGGTGTCCAATTCTGGTCCACATTTTACTACGCCACCGCGGCCCAATCCCTCTCCCCTGCATGGGCATTATAATTACCCTAGTGGGGATCCGGGATTGTCACCTAACTATAATAGAGGTTCACAGAGTTACGGACATATGCAGCCTGGGGCTGGTGCTCAGTCCAGCCCAAAAGCACTGGGCCGGCCTATAGTGGTGGAGATAAAAAGCTGCGGCAGAGGCAAAGCCGGTGTGCAATCCCATATTAATTTTTTTGACAATATAAACAATGGCCAGTTGGAGGCTGGCCAAAACACACTTCAAAAGAGTCCTGTGATAAGTCGCCCATCTCAAAACACTGTGCCTGATAAACACACTTCTTATGTAGATAGAATATACAGACATGAGCGCCCTACTGTGATAAATCCTACGGGGGCCAATGCTAGTCAAGATGAGCGAGAATTTCTGCAGTTCCCGCCTATGCCAAATGAGTGTTGTGTTCCTGGGCATCCGCCTGGCCCTATAACGAGTGCTAGTTCAGACAGTGACTTTGCCTTTATTGGTGCAGCAGATTTGGACTATAGACATGTTTCTAGGCCGTATGTGTCGCCTGCCTCTAGTCAGAGTAGCCATAGTTCAGGGTCTTCTCCTGCTGTACAAGATAGACAGCGGTCAGGGAGTGTGCAGGATGATCCCGAGTATACACAAGGTAGGTGCAACTTCAGTAGCACTTTTAAAAATAATATGAAAAATCTAGGCAAAAAAGATTGCTATATTTGAATGGTATTGAAATCACTGTAGAAAATGGAGCATTTGTTCTTTATGAGCAACTGCTTCATTTCCTACAATGTTCTTAACTCTTTGCACGCCAGCGGCGGATTTATCTGCCCAGGGATAGCCTATGCAAACAGTTTGGATCCAGATCAAGCCCAACAAAATGTTGGGCTTGATCTGAGATCCAAACAGTTTGACAGTTTGATTTGATTTCTGCAAAATGAGAAAGAAAATAATCATGAATTACTATTCATTTGAGAAAACAATTTATCCACAAAAATTACCCAGCATGCAAAGAATTAAGTTTCTGGATCCATACCCCACCTTTTTATCCAGATGTACATGAGATGTTTGTCCAGCAATTTTCTCCTGGCTTGGCGCCATATGACCCATACAGTGTTGTAGTGTCGTAAAACCCAACTCAGCTTAACAAGATAAAGCTAAATTGTATACTTTTCACAGACTTTTAAAACAAAAGTTGTAGGGGCTTTCCCTTTAAAGAAACTGCAACACGATATAAGTCAGATAGCACCATGACATTGCAGAAATCTCATCAACATCGAGATAAGAATATTGAGTATGGATTCAGAACATACATGTGATGACTTTCTGATGCTTGTCAGGTAGATTTAAGAAGTTTCTCAGCCAGACTGGCTTTTTGTCAGGTAGATTTTACTACCACAACTTTTCGATCATCATTTTGTACTTCAAAATTAAAAAAAATCAATCTATTTGTATATAAACTATTATCTTCTTAAAAACTTCCTAAAACTTTTGTTATTTAATTACCACTTAATTAGTATAAATTGTAACAAAAATATATGGGTCACGTCACGCGAAAAGGGGCACTCGGACATAGCAAACAGTGTAGCCCCAGACCAGCCTCCACGTCAATGATGTGGCGGCTGGCCAGGGTCTGCACTGTTTGCAATCTTAGAGGACATCCAATTCTACCATTAAATGAATACAATTGGTAAATTTTGTGAATAAATGCTGGAATAATAGCGCTGAAAATGAGCCAAGTTGGCGTTTTTTTATATGTCCGAGTGCCCCTTTTCGCGTGCCACCGCCCATATGTTTTTGCAATTTATTAAAATTTGTGTTAGTCAGATGACTCCCAAAACTGTAGATTTTCCCTGCCATCGGTAGTAATCACAAGTATGATTCAGACTTGCAAGATGCAGAAACTCAAGAACACAGAAGGAGCAGAAGAAAGAAGAGAGAAGAAGGAAAACCTTGAAGATGTTCCATGACAGAGAGTCTAGAGTCAGAAGGAGAGGAAGCAAGCATCTTGAGAATAGCCTCGCGGCTGGTCTTCTCCGTCCTGGCCAAGATGACCGGACGAGATGACCAGGCACAGTCCCTGAAATCAAAACACCACACATACACACACATATAGACACAACATACACACACACACATATACACAGCTAGACCAACTTCGTAAGGCACACCTCTTGTTCTTAATGTTTACTAATATTACATGTAAATATTACAGGTTACACGTTTAATAGACTGATCAGCTTGGGTTCGAAACTTCGAATCTCACTGTAACCATAATTTATACATATTATTTTATATATCTAATTTTTAAATTATTTCACATCTTGTTTTAGTGGTTTAATTTTGGTGTCTACATTGTATGTTGGTCAGTTACACGTTACTTTCAGACTAATCCACAAGGAAAGAATCTGATGAAAAGTATGAGATTCTAGACAAAAGAAAAAAATGCCATTTTTGAATTGTATTTAAATCATTGTAGGAAATGGAGCATTAAATTTTGCTCGATACGAGCAAATGCTCCATTTCCCACAATGTCTCATGATTTCAATAGCCATCAGTTACAGAGAAGCTAAAAGGTCCTCTTCTGTGGAGGAAAGGTTTAAACACTACAAATCAGATTTGACCTTTGCTATCTGATGCATACATTTTTAGTCAGGCTCCACACTCTGTGAGGCCTGGGCCCCGAGGCCAGGCCTGGCTTTCACAAAGCAATTTGAGTTGAGATCGTGCTCAAACTCAAAATTTCAACATTGGATATCTCATTCAATTTTATTGCCACTGCACTAAAATTTTGTCTGCCTGTGAAACATTCCATGTTTAAAATTGAGGTCAATATTTCGAGTTTGAGCACGATCTCGACTCGAGTTGCTTTGTGAAAGCCGGGCCTGCGCTCGTATTCAGGCTCAAATCGAGACTCTATCTCAGACTCAGCTCTGAGTTAGAGATTGAGTTTTGGTCTCGAACTGAGAGTGAGACTCGGTAACATTTATGAATACAGAGCCTGATCTGAGATGCAAAGTAGTTGATACAAGGATACTATTTCAGAAAAAAGTCAGGAAGAAAAGACAAGAAACGTTTAAGTTGAAATGATTTATCACGTATAGTAGATTATGAGTGACTTAGTGCCTAGAGAGTAAACATTATCTGTGAGAACCAAATCCTAGCAATAGAGAAGACGGAGACTGATCAGAAACTAAAGACTTTCAGGGTGTAAGACTGACATGTGGACAGACGTAAGACATGTGGACAGACGTAGGACATTTGGGTATATACAGAGAACAAGAGCAATATATAGCATGCACAATTGTACATGTCACAAACAACCACCATACATAGTTGGAGCATAACTAATAATAGCACAATGATGTGTACCAAGATTTGAGAAACAAGTAAAAACATCAAAATTAGAACTTTAAACAGTTAAGATGAATAAAGAGTTTGGCTGCTAATTAGAAGTCACCCCATAGACTGGTTTCTGGCCATGCTTTTACTAAACTTGTTAAGCTAACAATTGGCTCAATCTCACTTTTCAACTTTCCATTTCTTTCTTTATTTTTATTGCCACTGCAGACAAAATTTAAGTGCAGTGGCAATTTGTTTCATGAAGAAATCAAAAGTTGAAATCTTGAGCACAATATCAGCTTGTGAAGTTTAGAGAAAGCCAGATCAGGGTCCAAATTCACCAACCCATTCTCATGAAATCAATGAATAATCTGCCATTTTGTTTTGCACCATGCAGGCATCTAACAGAATGGTCATCCAACAAAATGATGAGAGATTATCCTTGAGATAAGAGTCTGAAAATTGGTGGGTGAATACAAAGCCTGGGGCCGTATTCACAAAGCGTCTTAGTTAAATCTTAAACTTAACTGAAAATTTCAGATTTCTCTTTATTTACAAAAGATACTTCAATGAATCTTTGCATGCTTGTGAAAAACTATGTTTTTCACAAGCATGCAAAGTTTGATTGAAATACAATTGAATTTTGAATTGTATTGAAATTATTGCAGGAAATTTAGTATTTACTTATTACGAGCAATAATGCTCCATTTCCTACAGTATTTTAAATTACCATCAGCGACAGGTGTTACAAGGCACTTCTGAGGAGGAAAGGGTTATTTTAAAGAAGGATTTTGAATGAGCAAATTAAGGGATGATTGCTTACAATAGTTGATCACTGATCAGTTGTCATAAGAGACCACTAGCACAGGTTTAACTACATACTTATTCTAAAGAGTTTCAAACCCTTCAGCCCCTGGCACGGCTTTCAATAATCATCTCAAGTCGAGATCATGCTAAAAGTTTCAACACTCGACACCTCATTCAATTGTATTGCCACGGCACTGCCCCACCCACTTTTGTTTGTTAGTGCAGAAACAGACATGGTAAAATTTGGAGTTTTCAAAAATACACAACATTTTTACATAAAACAGACCACCAAAACACTCCAGATATTCATTTACCTTAGACTGGGATACATTCTCCAAGTTCTCCATTTCGATGTTTCGGTCATTTTTCGGTTTATTTGAGAGACTAATTTTGCGTGGTATTTTACAATTGATGCTGAGAACAACTAAGTAACCGTCACTATGCAACTAGGTCATGTGATTGTAGTCACGTGGTACGTGCATGACGTCACAATACAACTTTGGTAGCGGGAAACTTAAAACTTCAGCACACATCGACAAAATAAATAATGTTTACATATAAAATCCACAAATGGTTAACGGAAAGAACGTAATAATGCTTGATAATTAAAAACAAACCAATAACAAATTCCGTTTAAGCGCAGATACATGGGTAATTTGTCTGACTTTTTATCACAAAACACAATGTCACCCCACCCACTATTGTTAAGCATAATCAGTCCAACGACGCCACTAAAAAGCATGTTGTCAAAAAACGCTACAGGAACGGCATGTTTAATCTAGTATTATTAAGGGCAACTATTTACCTTTGCGATGGACACATTCTCCACAGTTTCCATTTCTTGTCTTTAAACATATTCTCAATCATTTCCGGAGCTTTATTTACAGTGGTTTCCATTTTGGATGCTGAATTGTAACTATGCAACGATATCACATGACACCGTCGCAATTTTAATTACGCGCGGTAAATTTGGAAGGGCCATCTATAATTTAGAGTTCATTGCAATGAAGCAATCACGTGCTAACAACGTTCTATATTCATATATTCAGTTATGGTTGATTACGGGCCAATCAACGATGTATATCTATTCATAGAAAAAGCAACAGCATTTTTTCTGCAATTTAATAGACTTATAGATCTATCTATCCGTTCTTTTTAATTCCACGAAACCTCTATATCAAATTCTGACAGAAATCATTTTGCTCACATTTTGCTCACAATTTGATCCACAGGTAGTCCAACTAATTGGACTCCAGTGAAAATTGAGCTACTTTCTGTTTTGGCAATTTCCTACGGAGTCGTCAAGGGATAGCATCTGAACAAAAAAACATCTTGATATTCCTGACGGCGAATTAATGAGACTAGATCCATAGCGGGCCTAAAGACGTAGGCCTAATGGTGTAAAATTGCTAAAAAATGCAAAATTGAAATCCATATATTATATGCTATGACATAGACTACATTAACCACATTGAAAGAATCTAATGAAAAATAGTCTGATAATAATGTCTATATTATAGCATATAATATATGGATTTGCATTTTTTGGCAATTTTACACCTACTGACTGTCTGTACGTACTAGCCCCCCTGTGATTTGATCGCTACTTTAATAAATTGAAATGAACACGCCAGTGACGAGTTGTTTATTTATTGTTGCTGTTAGTAGATGACAGGGTGACCATAACAGGACCATAAAAAATCCGGAGATCTTGGCAAATATTCACCTTTATGCGTTTGTACGGAATAAACTATGATGACATTTGCAAGTAGCATGGGTCACAATGAGACGCCGTGTCACCATGCTGCTTGCAATTTTAGAACAATGGTTAGAGAGAATATTTCTAAAATCCGGAAAATCCCAACTCGTTTGGAACTGCAGACAAACTTTGTTGGCTCGATGTCCAGCGCAGGGACTATTTTGATTAGACTTAATTGAGACAACTAAAAAAATCCTAGATCCGCCACTGACTATTTACACGTTAAAAGACTTTTTCTAACGAGTTATAACACCACGGGGCTCCATGAAGAAAAAGAGATAGTATATTAAAAAGGTTTCATTTAGGCATGCTTTTCAGTATTATACAGCGACAAAGACTTTTAACTGCGTACATGTATATCTTGTACCAAAAATGACGTCCGCTAAAAATCTCGTCTGGTTCACATTCAGTGTTGGGTATCGGACAGGAAGATCACTATCGATAATCGGAAACCCTAAACCGATAGACTATCGATTGTATAATCGGTTCCCTATCATAATTGT
>JAULCE010516606.1:0-16561 GCA_032359355.1 Macoma nasuta | reverse complement strand
AGGCGGCGTCAGATCTGGGACTGCACTATTTTCAATGGCGCATTTAGGCGACTGCGGCGGTGAAAGAGTTAAATGACCGACACTTGTCGTCTGCGATATTTTCGTGTGCATTTTTTATCGTCTTTTCTTATTTTTAAATACTTATTTAGCTTTCTTTAGTATAATCAGTATAGTCTGAGTGTCAAACAGCTTGGAGCTTGATCAGACGCCGATGCACTCGGCGTCTGATCAAACACCAAACTGTTTGCAAAGGTTTGTACAATTACGTTTTTCTTACATTACAGTCTTCGAAAGGATAGAAAAGTAAAGCAAATAAACTTGGCACCGTTGTCCTAGGTGACTTGACAGCAGGGTGTCTGGTACACTTTGCTTAATAAGGTCAATTGCATCATGAAGCACGCGTTTGCCAATTAACCCTTTCCTCCAAATGCTATTTTTAGACAAATCCTCAGAGAAGCATCTGATAAAAAATATGAAATTTTAGATATCAGAAACAAATCATATTTCAATTGTATTGAAAACATTGTAGGAAATGAAGCATTTGCTCGTTACAAATAGTTTATGTGGGAAAGGTGTACAGATATCTATATAAGCATGCATGTACAAACACCGTGTATATTGCATATTGGTTCATGTATCCTTTTGTTCCACAGAAGCGCCCTTTTGCACATTTGTCTTGGACGACTTTTGAAATCTTTGTGAGAAATGAAGCATTTAATCATCATAAGCAAATGCTTTAATTCTTACTATAAAACAAATAATCAAAATTGAAATCGGCAGGATCGTCTTGGGTGATACGCGTGCAAAATGATTACAAACTTTCAGAAACCACATGATGAGCATCAGTAAAAAGTAAGAAGTAAGTAAATATTTTATTATCGTGACTTGTGCATTTACAATATTAGAATAATGTAGGTTCAGATAGTTTTGAACCTGTTCTTTATACCATATTTAATACCAACCGAACCGGAGCGAATCGGAAGGAAACTTATAAAACCGTCAATGATATAAGTTTCAATGGTGTTCTAGCTTTGCTACCACTGTGCGCTATGCGAAAACGTAGATTCGAAATCGTGTTCAAGCACACCTCAAATACTTTATGTATGTCAAAAGCAAAACCCTGATTTGGCATTTCTACCATAAACTAGCGTAAGACTTATACACGAACATTTGATGAAAAGGATGGATATCTAGCGAAGGGGAATGCTCTATTTCCACAATATCTTCAATACATGTATACATATGCTACAGAGGCGCTAAAGGATGGTTCTGTGGAGTAAAGGGTTAAACAGACTTAAGTTAATAATACATTATCTTCTAACGATCACATTCGCCACAGAGTGCACGATTAATTACGTACATAATGAATGATTCTTATACAAAAAGTACACACTATACCTTTTCCCTTACATATATAGTAAATAGGACACAGTGCAAGATAACAACTAGTTTAAGCCGTTGTTTACTGCTATGTTGTTAAGATGTGTGCATGGTTGTCAGTTCTAGCATGATTCATTTGAGGAAGGAAACAATAAATAATATTACAGCTTCGTGAAGTTATATAACCGTATGAGAGACATGCAATAAATATCGTACAGACCGGAAGCAAGCTAAATTGAAACCAAAATCGGAGCCGCACCGGAACTCAACCAATTCGACTTCACGGCCGTTTCCGAGCTGGTATTGCGTACAAACCGGTTCAAAACCCTCAAAACACTCACGATGCGCTTTATAAAACGCATAATATTGTTTCTGAGGGTTTTGAATTCTTGTGAATATCTTTATCTTTTAACGACCATATTCTTCACTCCCCATAATGTTTTTAAATAGAAGTCTACAGTGGCGTCTGAATGGCACTTAGGACTATGAAGTTAATATTTACACCTATGAGAGTCAAAATAGTTTGGAGGCGGAGTAGAAATTGCTTGTGTTTTAAATATGTAATACAGGTACTTGACACTTCCGAATGACACTGTTCATATGACGCCAGTTATATGAGTAAGAATATAATTGAACCGTATAAATAAAATAACACCATTACAGTCCATCGTCTAAAGATCACCTTGAGTCACGAACTTGACCAATCGATTCAGTTTGGAGCCTGATCATCCGTTGAATCACCCAGTGTGCAGTGGAAATCAAGTAAATTTACAATCGATTTACAATTCACAAGCATGCAAAGTTTCATTGAAATATGATTGAAAATAAATTGGAAATCTGCATTTGAAATTTCAACTTAAGTTTAAGATTTTACTAAGAAGCTTAGTGAAACGGCCCGCAGAATGTTAATGGTATACGTTATATTTACCCCGCTGCACATACCGTCGTCTGCACAAACTCTCGTCTGTTCTTGTCCGATTTTCTTTATATTTGATAAAACTATTGCCTTGTTGTCAAAAAGCTTGAATTCATCAGAATCCAAATCAAACGATGAATCCAACAGGACAGAGCCGGACAAGAAGTCTCAATACATGAATTCCTGAAAATTTCAAATCAAAACTGAACCGAAACTGTATCAAACGGTAATGTCCGTCTATCAAGGCTGAATGTTTTCGCAATCGATGAAACATGGTATACGTTATATTAACCCTGTCGCCGCCAAAGTTAAAACTGTCTCCTGCGACAAATTTCAGATTTAACATTATTACGAAATAAATATCACAAAATATTAAATTAACTTTGACTTTTCTGAAATCCTTATATTTGGACTTTATATTACTGCAAAACAGTGAAGTCCCCGATCAGAAGCCGCCTTCTAAGGTGGCGTCTGATCTGTGACTTCGCTTTATTGTAATGTCGACTGAAGTCGCCTATGGCAGTGATAAGATATCTGTCCGATTTTCTTTACATTTGATAACACTATTGCCTTGTTGTCAAAAAGCTTGAATTATCAAACAATTAATCCAACAGGAAAGAGCCAGATAACACGTCTCAAAACATGAATACCTGAAAATCTAAAATCAAAACTGGACCGGAACTGTATCGGATGCAAATCGAATCTTCATGACCCTTGCTGAAGATATAGCTTTCGAACCGATTCACAACTCCCGAAAAACACATCTCATCATGCCTGTATAATCAGCATTCATGCGGTTTCTGAGGTTTTTGACCCAGTTAGAATATACCATATACCCCGCACATTTTCGTGTAGATTCGATTCGCCTCTTATTGATACTGGTTTGGTTCCGATTTGGGTTTCAGCTTAATTAGTTTCCGTACTGTAACCGCACGCCCAAGTGTGTGACTGAATTCTTATTAGATTGGAAGAATTTCGTGCTATTACGTAGACACGTGGATATTCGCAGAACAATGAGGGATGTTAAGTGCCAATTAAGCAGTCATTGTCCTGTTCACAAAACATCCATCTCTCTTATATCAACGTATAGGCTGCGGGCTCTTTGAATAATTTATTAAGCTAGCTAAAACGTAAGATAAAGTATCATTATATATGATAGTAGAGTAAACCAAATAGATTTCTGCGTGACCGTGTTGAAAACTAGAGTATACACGTGTCGCCGGCTACGACAAGGATATTTGCAGAATTTGCAAACAGTAATGATACTTTTAGATTCATTTGATGAAAAAAAGGATATATAGGACACTTGAAAATGTCAAATTGGATTACCTGTGAAAACTATTAAGGGAACTTTAGCATTAATAAATGTAACACACCTATGCTTAACTCTATGACATCATTTGAGCTTTGCCCAAGTACCGACATAGATCTCGACATAGCAAGAGACAGGAAGTATAGTAAACAAAACAAGTAAGGCACGGGATTGAAAACCACTTGAACCCTCTAAGCGTTAATCCTTTCCTGCACAAGCTACTTTTGGACAAATTTATGTCATTTTTGAATTGCATTATATACATTGTAGGAAATGTAGCATTTGCTCATTACGACTAATTGTTACATTTCTTTACAATAGTTCCAATATCTATCAGTTATAGAGGTGCTAAAAAGCGTTTCTGTGGAGGAAAGTGTCAACTTCTTTAAACCGTATTCACAAGGAACGAATCTGATCGAAATGATGAATACAAAAGCAAGTGGAGTTTTAATTTTGAATATGTTTTATTAAAATATTGTGAGAAATGAAGCATTGTCACCCGTCATCTTCTACAGAAAAGCCAAAAGACGCTCAAATGGAGTAAAGGTTTAAACAACCTTAAGTAAATAGCCAACTATGATCGGTAAAATGTCACAGTACAGGCTCGTATCATGATAGCACTATTTTGTGTCTTCTTTAAAAAAACATTTTTTACACTGTTGCGGTCGGAGTTAAAAGCATTTTACAGTTATGTATTGTTAACGCTCATTACATGCATTCCAAAATTTTAAAAAGAACATTCAAAAGGTATATTGAAAAAACCCATTGCTCTTCTTTTATATTCATCAGATTTTTTCCTTGTGGATAAGTTTTTAAGTACGTCTAGTTTAGGGTTCAAGTGGTTTTCAAGCACGTGGTTTTCAATCACGTGCCCTATTTGTTATGTATACTGGCCACCATGTCTCTTGCTATATCGCAATCTATGTTAATGGTTGGTAAAATGTCAAATAATTTCAAAAGTACATAATGTGTTTGTTATAATTACTTAATGCTAAAGTTCCCTTTAAAGTTTACATAGGCATTCCATTTCTCCTAGATATTCTTTCTTTCCAGAGTAATAACGGTACAAATTTCGCGGAAATGTGTGACATAAATGTCAACACCGTAATTAAGACCAGCCTAGCGTAACGATGTATAACGAGTTAACCCTTAGCCTGCGTTTCGCGACTTAGGTGATTATACAAACAGCTTGGATCCAGATCAGACGCCGAGCAACTCGGCGTCTGATCAGGCTTCAAGCTGTTTGACACTCAGACAATAGGTTCACTAAAATTTAAGAAAATCGGACGATATTTAAAAAATGAAGCAGAAGACATGTTTAGCAGACGACAATTTTCGTAGCAGGCTAAGGGTTAATCCGCATCACGCCAAACGCGCCATGATGTCGTCAACCAGATTGGACCCGGTTCAGACACTGATTAACTCCGCGTCGAGACCGGTTTCAAGCTGTTTGACACTCAGACAACAGTTTCAATAACTTTCAATAGAATCGAACAAAGTGTAATAGATCAAGCAGACGAGAATTCAGAGCGTCTTTTTGCGGCAGGCTAAGTGTTAAAAACGGATAGAAATGTCAGCTATATACACCTTTATTTAGATTGCAACAGCAGTTAGCCGTATGTATATACAGTTGAACCTCGTTATCTCGAACACGGTTAAGTCGAATGCATGTTTGACGAAAATTACATATGTACCACAATTATAGGGACGGATCGATATAAATCATAGTGATACAAACAAAAATGGAATATCACGAAATAGTTTTCGTGGGACTTAAATAAGCTGCAAAAGATGTAGTCTTGGTCAAACTATGTCTGTTCTATGTGCAATGGAACACTTCGGTGCCGAAAGAGAAACATTTACCCACGTTTTGCCGCCAAATTTAAACTTGTCATTGTGACTGGTTTGGAATCAAATATTTTAGCGATCAGAATAACTTTTTAAAAAATGTCTATCCGAAACACTCAATATCGGACTAATTTTGTTCTCGTAGGTTAACGACTTCGTAACACAGATAAAGAGACAACAGCAGGAGAAAGTTAACCCTTTTCTTCATAAAAAGGCAAAAGAAAAAAATGCCGTTTTTGAATTGTATTGGCATCAATGCTGGAAATGAAGTATTTGCTCGTTACGAGCAAATGCTTTATTTTCTACAAAATTTCAATAGCCATCAGCTAAAAGGCAATGATTTTGATGGGCAATAGTTATCGGGGTGATAGAAAGCGTTTATGCGAAAAAAGGGTAAGGTAAATGCTAGTCAAACTTCAGACAAGGTACACAATATGTTCAGCAATGAAATAAGCTAAGCATAAAACACATGGCTAATGTAGTTTACCTGCACTCTGAAGTTTCGCAACCTATGACGTTGGAACCAATAAGTACAGTCAGGTAAAAGTTATGTCACCGTTTTTGGCAAGGATGTTGTATTGCATATCTCGTTTTAATTGCGTGTGTTGATCTCTGTTATACAGTGCGGGAACGATGTTCCTTCCCAGACAATTCAATCCAATATCCCGATTAACCTATACATGTACGCAAATTGCTTGAAGCCAGATCAGCCGCAAATGCTTTATTTCCTACAATATTATGCGAAAAAAAGGGTGAAGTAAATGCTAGTCAAACTTCAGACAAGGTACACAATATGATCAGCAATGAAATAAGCTAAGCATAAAACACATGGCTAATGTTGTTTACCTGCACTCTGAAATATCGCAACATATGACGTTGACAACAATAATTACAGTCACGTAAAAGTTATGTCACCGTTTTGGCAAGGATGTTGTATTGCATATCTCGTTTTAAATACGTGTGATTATCTTTTGTACAGAGGGGGAACGCTGTTCCTTCCCAGACAATTCAATCCAATATCACAATTAACCTACATGTACGCAAATTACTTGGAGTCAGATCAGACGCCGAGTTACTCGGCGTCTGAACCGGCTCCAAACTCTTCGACACTCATGGTAATTATATTAACATTGTGTGTACGGCACGTAAGTGTATAACCCTTTCCTCAACAAGTTATTTTTAAACGAATCCACAAGAAAAGAATCAAAATCTTTGAAAGCTAGGTAAAAGGAAAATGTCATTATTAAATTGTATAGAAAATATTGTAGGAAATGGAGCGTTTGCTTGTTACGAGCAAATGCTTTACTTCCTACAATGTGTTCAATAGTCATCAGTTACATAGGCGATAAAAGGCGCTTCTGTTGAGGAAAGGGTTAACAGTGTCCCCCTCTGTTACGTTTACATGTACAGTCAAACTCCGTTGGCTCGAGCTCGGTTGGCTCGAGTTTATGCTCGTAGAACAAAGTATTTATGGACCAACACGTAAAGCTTTTTGTTGAGTAAGCACATATATTAGTTGCAGTGACTATTTTGATAAGTCTCAATTACCGGAAGTTCGAATTTCATTCGAACTTCCGGTATTAAGGCTTATCAAAATAGTCCCTGCAACTTCGAGCCAACGAAGTTTGACTGTATTTTAATCTGAATATCGGTTACTTTACCCATTGAAAGATTAAACCCTTTCAAATGTAAATATGTTGAATAGACTCATCCATGCTTGACTCATTGTCAATTTATACCCTGCATTACCATACGTGGGATGTTTTTCACTCAATTTTCAAATATGGAATAAATTATAAATCATATGTTTAAACTTGCCCATTATCATCAAATTGCCGTTAGAGCAAAATGAATGAAAATAAATCACACGAAATGACAGTTTTCTAATATTATATTGCGTATAGTATATAGACGTTTATATCATCACTAGGATCTAATTTTTATGGGACGTGTCAGATGACGAATTACGTCAAATTGATTGCATAGATTGTTAGTGCATTGTGTCAAAACAAATGTTTTTTATAATCAATAATAAATATGCAGTCTGCTTAACAACAGTGTGATACACGCTAGTGTTAGCCAACCTCTGTCGTTAGATGATGAGCGATAATAATTTGGCTACCCGGCGTCTATTTTGGATCCAAATTGCTTAACTGTTTAAATCGTTTTTTTAAGATAATACGTTTATGACATATCTTCGAAGATGTTCATAGATGATATTGATAAATCTTAATGCAGTGTGTACATGAAAGGTTAAATCTGAGCACATGCGCGAAATGTTGTATAAGAATAAGGTCATGCGTACTTTCAGTTAATAACGCCAGCGAAAAGTACACATGGCACAATGCTTTTTACACTTTTCACGGCTCATATTTTACATATCGTCGGCTTTCATTGAAATCACGTATCCTTCAGGAGCCCTCTGATCCGAGTCTGCGTTGTATGCTGCACTCATGAACATTTCAGCTTAATCCAGATCTGTCAATTTCCTTCGTAAAAATCCACTTCCAGCGAATAATAGACGTGCTGGAATGCATCTTTGGGCGTGTCAACTCATGAACCCAGGTATAAAACGGTTAAGAAAAAAATCGATGGCAGCAGGCACTGAATGATGTCTAACATGAAACGGTTTTAATAAGCATTTACGATGTTGGTAATAAGGTAACTTAAATGTGATCGTTCTCGATGGCACAGTCGACCTATTTGATCATTCCACCACAATAGGCGTCTCAAATCACCGTTGCAATTAGTGCAGTCCCATATCAGACGCTGCCTTACAAGACAGTGTCTGACCAGGACTTCATTTGTTTACAAAATAATTTAGTCCAAATATCGATGCTTGGGAAAACCCAAAGTTTATTTAATAAATTTTGTTATTTATTTCATTAAAAGATTCTACCCAAATCAAATCAACATTTGGAGGCAAAATGGTTAGGCGCCCAAACCAAATCATGTATCTATTTGAACTCTGTATAAATATTAAAGTTTTGCACAGTCACTATTGAGTTGTTGATTTGATAAGATCATCGATTTATTACCCGGATAAAGATCAATGGTTCGGTTTTACAAGTAATCATAGACTCAACTATATAATTATGTTGATGTTTCGCCGTGCATTCACCGGCATCTGATAACTGCTTCATGTCGATATCATATGGCACCGGTTGAGTTACACACGTGGACAATAACAAACTCCGTAAAATGTAAATAGACAAGATTGAATTGATTCATGATGTAATAGTTAACATATTACATATTCTAACGTACATACCCTTTAAAAGACCGAAAATTGTCGTCTGTGATATTTTCGTCTGCATTTTTTGTCGTCTTCTCTTATTGTTAAATATTTATCTAGCTTTCTTTGGTAGAATTAGTAGTCTGGGTGTCAAACAGCTTTGAGTTTGATCAGACGCCAAGTAACTGTAACAATTACTGCTATTTTATGTTACAGTCCTCCAAAAGATATAACTATTTCTTCAGATTGAAGAGGCCGAGCGGTCAACTAACCGGTTTCTGTACTACACGTGCATTCATATAAAAATTAAACTTTGCACCGTTGTCCTAGATGACTTGATAGCAGGGTGTCTGGTACACTTTGCTTTATCAGGTCAATACTATCATAAAGCACGTCTTTGCCAATTAACCCTTTGATCCACAGGCTATTTTAGACTAATCCTCGGTAAAGCCAATGACTAAGTTTATTAAACTTGGCACCGTTGTCCGTTGACTTGATAGAAAGATGTCTGGTAATATTATCATAAAGCACGTCTTGGCCAACTAACGCTTTCCTCCACAGGCTTTGTTAAGACTTACCCTCAGTAAAGCAAATGTCTAAGCTTTTTAAACTTGGCACCGTTGTCATATGACTTGATAGCAGAGTTACTGGTACATTTTGCTTTATCAGGTCAATATTATCATTTATCACATAACTGTGCACAAATCACAGTGCAATATAAATCATATGGCACTGTCTGGGAGTGCATATATTATGCAAATTAGATGTTTGGGCTATTTTTTCATCTTTCTTTTATTTTGTCACAATGGCGTTTGGGTTCAAATATGAAGAAAAAATGTTTTGAAAATGGATTTTGTTTTGCTGACGTCATATGAATAGGAAAGTGAAAGTAGGAAAAGTAACAGTTTAATTCTGGTATATGTGATAAAGAGCATATCGAATTCGTATGTGTTTAGTATTGAATTTATTGAACATATATATCATTTTATCCAACTCGATCAATAAATTCGATACTAAACACTCACGAATGTCGACTTTGCATGCATACGCATCATCAACCAACGTAAACAAAGAATTGTCGCCAGTAGTACATCCATGGAGAATAGCACAACAAGCTTTATTGTGACATTTGTTAGGTTGTACTGAAATTAGGAATACTCTAGATCAGTGTAAAGATTGATGCGTGATTCGTAACTGCAAAATTCGCATGGCGAGACATTGCTATTGTCTGTTCCGTGTATATTTTCGACGTCGTGTACGTTATTAATCCTTGCGTATGCGGTATCAATGCCGACATTAATCCAGATTAAACACTTAGGTTCCAATTCACCCGCCGCTATTCCGAGGCGGTTTTTTATTCGAGACTTTTTGAAGAACATATAACGCTGAAAAGTTTGATAAATAATATTATTTCCTGTCGTTTGTTTAGACTAATAGATTTAATATCAATACTATATGTTTTGTATATTCTTATGATGGTGCCAAACATGGTAAACAATATGGCCAACGTCACGTGAAAACGGGCACTCGGACATTTTAAAAAAGCGCTGACTCCGCTCTTTTTTCAGCGCAATGTTTCCTGCATCTAGTCACGAAATGTATCGTTTTTATTCATTAAAATGTAGAATCGAATCTCCTCTAAAGTTGCAAACAGTGCAGACCCTGACCAGCCGCTATGTCAGTGACAGTGACGTGGCGGCAGGTTTGGGGCTACACTGTTTGCTATGTCCGAGTGCCCCTTTTCGCATATCGTACATTTGTTTGCAGGTCAATACGCCTCCGATCAGTACCAAATTCAGCGGCGACAGCCAAATAGGAACGGGAATAATCTGCACAACTCCGGTTACAATAGAGGAACGATAGGTAGCGACAACAGCTGGGAATATGGAAGTAACTATTTGGTGAACCCATCGCCAAGGAACAGAGAGGGACAATATAAAGGGTATTCAAACGTATTGTCGTCAAACAG
Source organism: Macoma nasuta (assembly GCA_032359355.1). NCBI lineage: Eukaryota > Metazoa > Mollusca > Bivalvia > Cardiida > Tellinidae > Macoma > Macoma nasuta. The sequence continues at coordinate 5,901 of JAULCE010516606.1, read as the reverse complement.
TAGAAGAAGACCGAACAGTCAGAACTCTGGTCAGGGTCAGTCAAGACATTACCAGGCACAACACTATCAACGTCAATCCCAAACCAATCAGAACAACGGACAACGACAGCGTATCCATACGACTGCTAATCAGAACCAAGCATACGACCGGCAACGTCAGCCATATGACAACCAGAACAATCAGCTAGCTATGGGTAGACGACGTCAAACAACATCATATGAACAGCAAAGTCAAACACGTCCATCATATGACCAACGACAAGGTCAAACACGGCAAGAAAATATATACCAACAGATATATACGCCTACTAATCAGAACCAAGAATACGACGGGCTAAGTCAGCCATATGGCAACCAGAACTACGATCAATTTAATGGTCGACGACGTCAACCACAAGCAAATGACCAACATAGTCAAGCAAACCAAGCATACGACGAAAAGGGTCAAATGCAAAAAGTACATGAACAACAAAGCCGAACACAGCAAGTATTTAACCAACAAAATCAAATATATGACCAACAGAGCCTCGAACAACAAGTGTATAACCATCGGAGACAAGTACAGTCATACAATCCACAGAATCCGACACATGTGCAACAGACGTACGCCCCTAACCAACACAGTCAAACAAACACGCAATATCAGCGGATACAAACACAACACGTGAATGGTCAACAGAGTAAAAAACAACAAGCATATGATCAACAGACACAAGACCATGATCAAAACGTATATGACCAACAGGGTGAAACTCAACAAGTAAATAACAAGCAATATCAAATAATTGAGCCAAAGGGTCAACCACTAACTTATGAGAAACAGGGTCAAACACAAGCGTATGAGCAACAAGTAAATGACCAACCGACTCAAGCACAAATAGTACTTGACCTATCAGATCAAGCCCAAAAAGCATCCGATCAACAGGTCGAACCACAACCAATATATGACCAACCTGCTAACGCACAACAACCAAACGATCAACAACTATTAAATGACCAACCGAGTCTAGCACCACGCGCATATGACCAACCGAGTCAAGCAGCAAACGTATATGACAAACCGGCTCAGGCACATCAAGCGTTTGTTCCACAAATACAACCACAACCAGTATATGACCAACTTCATCCTGCTCAAGCACAACACACATTCGATCAACTGGTTGAACCTCATCCAGTTAATAACCAACATAATCTAACACAGCAACCAAAAGACAAACCAGGTCTAACTCAAGATACATATGTCCAAGAGAGTCGATCTCCACTAGAAAATGAACAAAATAATCAACCACCACAAGCAAATGACATACTGATTCAACCACAACAAGTGAATGACCAATCGAGGCATGTACAAAAAGTATATGATCAACTGTCTCAAGCACGACAAGCATACGATCCATCGATTCAACCACAACCATTTAATGATGAACCGGGTAAAGCACGTGAGGTGTACGATCAACAGGTTAAACCACAGCCAGTATACAATCATCCGGTTCAAGCACTTCCAGCATACGATCCACTGGTTCAGCCGAAACGAGTATATGACCAACCTCCTCTAGCACAAAAAGCATACGATCCATCGGTTCAACCACAACAAGTATATGACCTACCTGCGCAAGAAAAACCAGCATACGATCCATCGGTTCAACCACAACAAGTATATGATCTACCTGCTCAAGAACAACCATCAAACGAGCCACCGGTTCAACCACAACAAGTATATGACCTACCTGCTGAACAACAACCCTCTTACGATCCACCGGTTCAACCACAAACAGTATATGACCTACCTGCTCAAGAACAACCATCAAACGATCCACAGGTTCAACCTCAACCAGTATATGACCAACCTGCTCAAGAAAAACCAGCAATTGATCCACCGGTTCAACCACAAACAGTATATGACCAACTTGTTCAACCACAACAAGCGTACGATCCATTGGTCCTACCGCAACCAGTATATGACCAACCTGTCCACGAACAACAAGCCAACGATCCATCGGTTCAACCACAAACAGTATATGACCAACCGGCTCAAGAACAACCTGCAAACGATCCACCGGTTCAGCCACAAACAGTATATGACCAACCTGCTCAAGCACAACCAGCATACGATCCACCGCTACAACCACAAACAGTATATGACCAACCTGCTCAACCAAAACCAACATACGATCCAGCGGTTGAACCACAAACAGTATATGACCAACCTGCTCAAGAACAACAAACATACGATCTACCGGTTCAGCCACAACCAGTATATGACCAACCTGCTCAAGCACTTCCAGCATACGATCCCCCGGTATTATCACAACCAATATATGACCAACCTGCTCAAGGAAAACCTGCAAATGATCCACTGGTTCAATCACCAATATTATTTGACCAACCGGCTCAAAACATTCCGGCATACGATCCATCGGTTGAACCACAAAAAGTATATGACCAAACTGCTCAAGAACAACCAGCAAACGATCCACCGGTTCAACTACAACCAGTATATGACCAACCTGCTCAAGCACAACCAGCAAACGATCCACCGGTTCAACCACAACAAGTATATGACCAACCTGCTCAAGCACAACCAGCAAACGATCCACCGGTTCAACTACAACCAGTATATGACCAACCTGCTGAACAACAACCCGCAAACGATCCACCGGTTCAGCCACAAACAGTATATGAAATACATGGTCAAGAGAAACAAGCATATGATTCATCGGTTCAATCACAACTCGTATACAATCAACCTCCTCTAACACAACCTGCATACGATCCACCGATTCAACTAAAACCGGTATACGACCAACCTCACCTAGCACAACCAGCATACAATCCTTCGATTCAACCACAACCATTATATGACCAACTTCCTCTTACACAACCAGCATACGCTTCGCCAATTCAACCACAACCAATATATGATCAACGTTCTCAAGATCAACCAGCAAACGATCAACAGGTACATAACCAACAGAAGCAAACACCTCAAACATATGACCGACCGGGTCAAAATCAACTTGCAAATGAACAACTGAATCAACCACACACATACGACCAACAGGTTAAACCACAACCAGTACTTGATCATCAGGATCTACCACAACAAACATATGACCAACAAGGTCAAACTCAACTAGTATATGATCAACAACGTCAAACACAACTAGCATTCGACCAACCGAGTCAAACATCAAAGGCATATGACCAACTGATTCAACCACAACAAGTTTATGACCATCCGAGTCAAACACAACAAGTAAATGACCAACAGAGCCAAACGCAAGGATATGATCAAACTAATCAACCAAAACAAGCATATGGCCAACAAGATCAAACGCAACAGGTATATAGCCAACAGGGTCAATCACAACAAGTAAATGATCAACAGGGTCAAATATATGACCAACAAAGTAATACACTTAGTAATACAAACACTATTCAACAAAACACAAATAGTTACATGCAGAATCAACAGGCAAACACACACAATGTCTATGCCGCCTATCTTCAGAGCCAACAGCAACAACAACAATATCAAGACGGCCAATTGTATGGCGCATACGGTGCTTATGACACGCAAAATTACAACGAGTTTAATCCTCAAATTTACAATACCTTAAATCAAATAATGGATGGTGAAATTCCAACACCCACCATAAGCTCACTTGTAGAGAATCAAGGAGAAGGGTTAGAAAACAATGCCTATCTTACTGTACTAATGACTTTGTTGCGTCAGTACAACGCAAGGTCAACACAGAGCCCGGTTTACAATCCACAGACTCTCTACGGTGGTAGTCAGCAAGGGCAACAGTCGAACATGAACGACCAGTTGTTTACTCAATACTTTGGCTACACTGCCCCGCAACCTGACTCTATGATCAGACCAGGAAGTAGCGTCTACACTGGCTACGATAGCATGTTGTCCAACACGAATGTAAACCGACCAGGCCATTACTCGAGTATGACAGGCAGTGGAGTCGGTGGTAGTCAGCTACAACCGTTGACCAACACGAATGTCAACCAAGCAGGCCATTCCTCGAGTAAGACAGGCAATGGAGTCGGTGGTAGTCAGCCACTACCCTTGACCAACACGAATGTCAACCAAGCAGACCATTACTCAGGCAGTGGAGTCGGTGGTAGTCAGCCATTACCGTTGACCAACACGAATGTCAATCAAGCAGGCCATTACTCGAGTATGACAGGCAGTGAAGCCGGTGGTAGTCAGCCACAACCCGTTAGCGGTACGCATGCTGTTCGTCGACCCGATCAGGTAGTTTCATATGGTAACACTCAAACTAACCATTTATTAAACTCACAGGCAAGCCTGGACTCGTACCGTGGCACAGGCGGCTACAATTCGGCTCCGTCTGTTGTAAATACTGGTTCAAATATGATGTCTCCCTTTGTTCATGGCCAACCTTCAACAAGTGTACAAACTGGCACCGGTGCCCAAGGTCAAAATACGTTTCTTAGATCAAATGCTTGGTTCTTTACTGGTGACCCTTCCTCCGGAGTCATACCATCGGCTAGTTCCAGTGTTAGTAGTGGGAGAAGGGGAAATAACGCAGAGATACACCATGGAAATAGAATAGATAATTTTCCGAGACACGCTAGCATAAATCCCCCGACCCTTGCACCACCTGTCTTTCTCTGAGAACCAGAGGCGAGGCTGGAAAAGCGAGCTGCACCAGGTGAGTGCATGGTACTTGTATATGCACTTTGGCATAAATAACGTGTTGGTGCTTCACAACGAGGACACACAAGGGTAGGAGAATTTCGACACGCTTAGAGTTGTTGAAAGTAGCTTCGATTTTGAGGATCTTTGAGCATGCGTTGTATAACTTACTCCGTATGCTGAAATGGAAAAAGGCAGGTTATGCTACAAATCGACTACTGCCATCGTGAAATTTGTGTCGATCCATTAACCCCTTCAGTGCTAGGCAGGTTGTGCACATGCGCAATATTTGTTCTACTTCCGCTTTAGAACACACTCCCTCGACCTTTGTTAAAACCATTGGCCTAGTGTAAAGCAGCTTGGATCGAAATGAGACGCCGAGTAACACTGGTCTCATTCGAATTTAAGCTGTTTGCATATGTTACTACACTCGGAGTAGGACAGTGCATGGGTTAAGTATACAAATATGTGCGCAAGCATGTTTCCAATACTAGTATGTCTATATACAAAAGGTACCACTGTCGACAGGCAGTGTTAGAGCGTACTGGGTGACAGAAACAGTTGTACTGAGTATAGCCAGCGCAAAGAGAAAACAGTATCTTGATATGAAAAAGATCACGGTTGTTTCTGGACTGGTGATATTCCATATAATAAAGACTGTTTTAAGGGCAAAGAAATATTGCGGTTTCGTACCGACGATATTAGAAAGAAGTTGCGAATATAACGGATATCGAATTCGGGAAGCAGAAATCATCTTCGAGTTTTGCTGAGCTGTTTTGCACGAGATGACATTTCTGATTTGATAGTTTTAATTACAGTTCAATATCTTTATTAGGCTTTAATACGTGGAGCGTCAAACATGACTCTTGACATCACAAATAGAGATATCCAATTGAAATCAGAAACGTCTTGAAGTTGTCTCGTGCAAAACAGCACTGCAAAATTCGAAAATAATTTTATAGACACATTCCACCTTCAATTGACGGTTTCGCCGGATTTTGGTCGACTTCGAAGCTGGTTTGTTGCGAATAAGTATGGCGTACCAATTGTTTCAAAACTCTCAGAAACCAAATGGCTCTATAGCGGCTAATGCTTTATAAATAGGGGATCTTACATGAGTGTTTATTCTATATCACTTTTCTGAAACTCGTTGACTTAAAAGCATATGACACGAGCCTTGGCGAGTGTCATATGGTTTTAGTCAACGAGTTTCATAAAAATGATAT
>JAULCE010515495.1:0-16568 GCA_032359355.1 Macoma nasuta | reverse complement strand
CTCCTCCTTAATTGCTTGACCGATTTCTTTCATATTCGGTATATGACCTCCTCACATTGTGGTGGGGTGCAAGAACACCACCTTTTTCACTCTGACCCTAAGGAGACGGGGCAGGGTAAGGTCAAGAGGTCAAACATTGTCTGTTATTGTATCCTCCTAAACGGCTTGATTGATTTCTTCCATATTATGTTTATGCCCTTCTCACATGATGGCGGCATGCAAGAGCGACATTTTGTTTTGTTCTGACCCAAGGGGCTGGGCAGGGTGTGGTCGGGAGGTGGGGATTTGCGATGGCGTGCCATCGACTGAGTTCTAGTTTAGATTTTGTTTAGGTTTATTTATTGATAAGTGTTGGCCTCAGACCGAAAAAGTGTGAATATTTTTATAGTTAAAAGGATGGATTTCGCAGCAATACGGTTCCGTAGTAAAGGGCAGAATTGTTTCATGAAAAAAACTTCATATGTAAGAGTCATATCAAGTGAAATGTCTCACACAAAGTCTGCATACAGAACGCAACATTTATTCTATTTTTAAGCTGTTTAGATTATGTAGTATACTTCGATTTGTAATCAAAGAAAATAATCAAACTTAGATGCACTCATAACTGTGCACTTTTTTAATGCTTATATATTTTCTATTTCAATTTATCTTCCAGTGAATGCTATTGAATCAGTTTTCAACAATATTATTGAATACATTGTCACAGATCGATGATTTTTGCGATTCTAGAACGGTTTTGACGTTAATACTAAAATGCAGGTGTTAATCGTGAGTTGGCGTGTAATAAAATTACACACGTTTAATTATTTGCTCTATCGATTCACACAACCAAAAAACACAAAATGGGACGGATGTCATTACAAGAAAGGGGGTGGTCATCATTTAAACATTTAATAATTGCCAGTTACAAGTGCCTCCAAGTGCACATAGTAATATTACACTGATTCGATGCTTTGAAGTCTAAGTAGATAAAATCCTCTTCATTCTGCTCGTCTATAGCATTGATCCAGTCTTCTACGCATTCTAAAAGCTGTGTTACACAGGATCTTCCTTTTTAAATCCATGTCGGTAAGATGACAAAATATTGTTTCGTTCTAAGAGGTCAACCATAGCAATTTTTTCCATTATCCTACAACATATGCTTGTTACACGTATTGGTCGATATTTTGCATTTTGGCCCGATTTAACAATTGCTGTCACATTGGCATTTTTTCATTGTGCTGGTAGGATTCCTACATTCAGTGATTTCCTAAAACTATTGGTTACTGGGCCACATATTTCGTTTTTACACTCTGTCACCTATCTTGAGTGTATGTTATCAGATTATTGTGATTTTGTTCGTTTTACTTCTAGAATGTTTCCATAGGAATTGTTTCATTTGTAGTCGTGTCAGTGATCGTTTGTTTGATAAAACAGTTGGTTTAGTGCTGTAACTATTTAAATATTGCTCAATTTGCTTGTGGCAATCTTATTATTTTCATATATGATATAATTTTTGCAGTGTGTATACATTTTGGGTATTTCCTTTATGACCTTTGAAGTTTTCTTATCGATGTAGTGGCTCCGATATCTTTCAGTTGTATCACTTCTTGGTTTGTGTTGAACGATACGTTTAGTAAGTTGCTCTGTAAATAAACTCCAATAATACTGAACGCCTATATCTTCAAAGACCTATTCAAATTGAGTTGATGTAAGGTCTCTATTGATTGCAGTCTGTGTTTACAAAGTTTGGTAACTTAAGAGTCGGTTGATAAAATGTAGTCAAAGACAGGACCGATATGGTCTCTTTTCCCTAGCCCTGGTAGCTATTTTACTTCATCTATCGAATCTTCTTAATTCGTAAAGATCAGGTCTTGTTTTGATAGCTCTGTTCCATGTCTGTATCTAGTCGCTCTGTCGACGTGCTGGTGTAGACACAAATCTTTAACCCTTTCACCGGCAAATTAAACGGGTGTAACTGGTTTTCGATCAAATAGTTAAACGAAATAAAAACAGAAATAATTTAATAATCTTTGGCTGTTCATAAACCCTAATATTTGGAATAAATTTTGTTGCAAAAAGTGATGTCCCTGACCAGACGCCGCCTTCTAAGACCTTGGACTACAATCTTTTTGCAATGTCAATTTTAGTTGCCAAAGCCGGTATAAGGGTTAATGACCTCTACACATATTGTTTCAATATGCTTTTCGTATGCTTTACTTTTAACAGAATTAAATTCCCCTACAGTTATAAAGTGGGAATATTTTAATGCACACTATTCTTGTAACAAACTTAACAGAATGATATTGTTCATTGTTCCGGTCACTATTAGGACTTCTGAATATGCACCCAAGCAACAGTCTGTCACTATATTGAAGCTTGATATCAATCCAAATCTATAATTTATAATTACTGTTGTTATCTTCAAATTAATTAACAATATTTCAGCCCTTGTTAAACGTAAATGGATATGCCTCTTAAATTGTCTTGACTCATAAATATATTAAAGCCTTCAATTGTGTTGTGTATTGTCAAAAAGTGGATCGTTATCTTCTTATTGAGTTATGGTAGTCAGTTTCATTGATTGTATTCAAGTAAGGCAGTCTTTACTTGTGTATAGTATCTTTAGCATGTTCCTTTTACATGTGAAAGTGTTATTAGTAGTTCTATTCGGATTTGAAATAATCTCATTATTACACTTTGTTATACTAACACGGCTAAAACTCAACTCACTTGACAGTGTAGATCTAAACACATATCAAAATATTTTGATATGTATTTTTGTTTTCTATTTCTATAATAATGTATCAGTATGGTGATGCAGTCAATAACTCCTGTTTTAACTCCTTATGATAAATTAACCCAAAGCTACATCTGGTATTTGGTCAATAATCATCACTTGGTCATAGGTGAGTGGGTTGGGTAGGTTATAAGATGCACCATTTTTTCGAGTAAAGCCACGCTTGTATCTTGAAAAACGTTAACGCACCCACATGTGTGTAATAATTAAATGTGTTGGGTTGTTTTAGCAATGCTTAAAGCTCATTTATTCGATTTTTTGAATACATTTTCTGACATTTAGCACTCCTCTGGAACAAGTTTTGAACGGCGAGGTTCCATATTTATTTTTCACTATCTTTACGTTTGCCATTTTGCTCTTAAACAGTCCTACATTTAATTTCAACACAGTTTCCCGAACAAGGACATTTCTCCTTAGAGATTTCCTCGGATTGTCATTAATGTCTTTCTTCTCAAGTTTTGATTATGTCTGACCATTATGACCGGAATATATCGATAGTAAGCAATACGTCGAGTCTGTTCGGAACTGTTTTAAACAGACCCGGTGGCACTGCCTTCACTATGCCGACCATTTAGGATCCAAACTGTTTGAAAAAAAAATTAATAAGTAGTAACAACAACAGTGTACTTGTATACTTTGAATCGAACTAGTGAACAAAATATACCGAGCAACGTACTATGCAAAAAGGATTATACTACGCCATATACATGTACTATCAGCCCTGAACATACACCTCTGAAAAAGCCGACAGCTGACTGGACATATGTAGAAGCATTTTTCTACGAAAGGGGATATTTTGTAAGGAAAACTATAAATTAATAATCTACATCGTGAAACCAATTTGCTGATAAAGTCTAAAATTTGTTTGAATATTTTACGAGTGTAAATACATGGTCCTTATTACCGTACGCTAGTACATAACGATCTACCATTAAATTTCAGAATCATCAAACCTTTTATTAAAAAAGTCAATTGTGGCGTATCATATTGATGTGGTGTCGCTATATAAAAAAAAACACTTAGAAAACGACATATTCATTTGGAAGATACAAACTTAAGAAGGAAACTTCTGTGTAAAATTGCACCGGGTCACATTGATAATCGTATGTACATATAGAGTTTTTAGGCGTATCAAACCAAAGGTGTCATATCCACAATGAAGACAGGGGGTCCCATACCTATAGGAGGGAACCTTTTTACTTGACCTCCAATAAGTCAGTATTAATTGGGGTCTTTTTATCTATGTAAAAGTTTGCCCCGGATAAGTCTTCTATAAAGAAAAGTGACCCGGCCTTTGTTTTCTATAGTAGGTAATGTTTCTTCAAATTACCTTGAATATATATGACCCCCATAAAACCAAACTCCCCTTGCAATAGAATAATAAACACCTCCACGTGAAGGACAATGGGGATATTGACGGTTTCTAAATTACCGGCTATGTTTATTATTGTCCAAGGGCATGTGATTATAATTATTTCGTTTTCTAGGTAGAAGTTTATAAAGTAATATGTTTTCAGTATTAGACGCCATAAATGGCACGTTGTCTGATGTTCATAAGGCGGATACGAATAGTGCAATCATGGTGTTCCGTGAATCGTGGGCAGAACAAGATTTGGTAAAAAAGGGAAATTATGGAATAGTATATTATTCGTAAAATACGTCTGCATGAATACAGTCCTCTTTATGTTATTGGTGTGTAAATCAGGCATGGGTCGAGTACTGAGGGTTAGTACTCGAGTAAGTACTGAGTACTGGATGCTTAAGAAGTACTCGAGTAAGTACTGAGTACTCACTTTTATGTGTGTACTTAAGTAAGTACTGAGTACTACTTAAAGTACTCATGAGTACTTGCTGAGTACATTTTTTTTTATATGGTATATAACCATATAACATCTGTCTAGATGGAGAAAAGTTGGGTCACAAATAAAAACATGATATGTTATTCAACTTTTATATAGAATAAATTTCATAAAGCATAATTATTGCCAGTTACAGAAGACAAGTCCAGAAAATATCATTGCAGGAATATGCATATTCCAAAATTCTAATGGGCACATGTTGAGAAGAAGCAACAGCCTGTGGCTATAAACTATAGCCTAATGTGACTATAGATCACTGACTGTGTTGCATCGGATCATCATGAGCCTTTCAAATGTGTTGTCGTTTAGCCTGCACCTATCGGGCCTGAAAACCTTGCCACTTATACTGAAAAGTCTTTCTACTGCAGCAGATGATGCCTGTATGGAACGATATTTTGAAGCTAATTTAGCTAGGTGTGGTAAGTCTCTTTGACGAATGCAGGGTCGCTTTCAATATCCAAAGCAGGTTCCTGCAAATATTCTGACACTTTCGTTCCTTTTTGTGACCTGTGACGCTTCCTTGGGGTACTGGTCAGAATTGAAAAGAAGCCTGTATTAGCTTGCTTCTTAGGCGGAGATGATTCATCCTCTTCATTCAAGTCAACAATGCTGGCTTTCACGGTCAAAAGTTTTTCAATGTCAATTGCTAGCTTGTCGTCATCCTCACACCACTGTAACTTGAAACGGGGATCAAGGGCAGTAGCAAGCTTCAGATGCTCACTATTTGTATATTGGGAGAACCTCTCTGAAATTGACTTTCCAAGTGTTGTTACTAATTTGCTATTGTATGTGGCAGATAATGTTCGCAATTTGTGCTGTAGTTCCACAGTTACTGGTATTGGAAGACTGGCTGTTACTTTTTTTTCTGCTGCTGTATGAGATGCGTTGCTTCCTCAAATGGTCTTAGAATTTCACATAGCTCTTTGAGCAATTTTCTTTCATATGCAGTAAGCTTAACATTAAATTCAAGTTCATCTAGTTTCTCCTCTGTTATGTTCAAAATGGATCGAATCATTATTATCTGCGAGTTCCAGCGTGTCATATTTTGAGCCTGTACACGTTTTTCATTTTCCAAAATTTCACTTGCATGGATTGACCTCCTTATATGCCCAACAATAGAGGCAGCCTTAGCTATGACGCCTTTCAAATGTGGTCCAGCTTCCTTCATACCATCCTTTATCACTAGTTGTAAAGTGTGAGCATAGCATGGTAAATGTAATGGTAGGCAGTCATATTTATCACTACATGTCTCATCATCATCTCCATCACAACAATCTCCATCACCAATGTCTTCACTGTTCTCGTCATCACTGCTGTCATTCTCCATCTCAATATCTTTCTCATATCCTGGCAGTGAAACAAATGTTTTTTTCATGTTGGATGCATTGTCTGTTACAATACAAGCTATTTTGTCTGCTATTCCATAACAGGCGAGCGTTTCTTCATAATAGTGTCTAATGTTATCACTTGTATGCCTACCCTTCATTCTGGTACATGTAATCATAACAGACTTTAAAATCCAGTCAGACAAATAATGCCCTGTTATTCCCAAGTATGCAGACATTTGCCTATTGCTCCAAAGGTCAAGAGTCAAACAAACATTCTGGGCACTGGAGAGTTCAGCTTTCAGTTTCTGTTGGACACTAGCTGCTTTTTCCAGAAGAAGCTTACTTGATACAGTTTTCCTGGAAGGCATGTTGTACTTTGGATCCAACTTCTCACACAGAGAACGGAAGTGGGGACTTTCTACAGTTCTTTAATGGCAGCAAATCGCCAGCAATGAACATTAGTATTGAATCAGTTATTTGAACTTGGCGCGAGTCATCCTTTGCATATTTATCCTTTTTCTTCATAAAGCTGGAAACAGATGGCTGATTATCAGCATTCTTGTCTGTTGGTACATCTTGTGAAAGAGATAGATAGGCATCACGGTGCTTTTTCTGAAATTATACAAAAATGCTAATATTTGAAATCAGTTTTACCTTTACCTATATCAGCAGTGTTTCTAAATAATATTTTCATCAAAATCATTCTATGATGTCAAGGTTTGCATATTTCTTAGTAGCAAGTAATAGATGCTCCATTTTCTAAATTCTTTTCAAAACAAGTCAAAAAATATTTATTCATCCTTTTCATAAGACCATTTTCTTGTGGATATGACTTAAAATAGCATGTGGAGTAAATGGATTTTTCATTCAAAATAAAAGGACAGGATGGCAATTCGTGGCAAATTATCTATAACCTGACCCGATTTCTCCTGAAGCAGTCTGGTAAGGGTCTACACTATTTGCTAAATGTTTCATTATAGTATTTCATCACAATCGAATGAATTAGTGAAAATGATATACAATAAAACTAAGTCCAAAAAAGTGAACTAGTGAAAATAATATGCATTAAATCAATTTAAAACTATTGGGTTTTATTACCTGTAAATGCTTCCTGAAGTTGGATGTAGTTTTTGTGTTGCCGGATATAATCTGTGGACAGTACTGGCATTTAGCTTTCACATCTCCGACCGTTCCATCAGGAATTTCGTAGTGTTTCAACACAGTTGATTTTGACATGACCGATACATTCAAGCACAAGTTTACAAATGAAAATATAAAGTGAACTGCAAGTCTTGAGCAATTTACCCTCTAAGCATGCTTTGGCCAAACACAATTTAAAGGAGAATATCTATTCACCTATTTGTGAACCTGAAACCTGCCTGTTTGTAAAGGTGTTAATACCATAATTGGTAGCTATTAACAGTTTACTATTATGCAATGCATCCAGGTATAGATCAAGGTGTTATCACCTCTGCTTACTCTACCAGTGCAAAATGTACTGGGTATTGATTTACCTGTATATTGATTTACCTGTATATACACTCCAGTTAAGTTATGGACAATTGTGGAAGTACTCGTAGAGTACTCGTAAAGTACTCGTAAGTACTGGCCATTTTGCTTTTGTACTCGAGTAAGTACGAGTACTTGTACTCATAATTTAAGACGAGTACTGAGTACTGACGAGTACTTGGAAATTGGTACTCGAGTAAGTACGAGTACGAGTACAAGGACGAGTATCCCATCCCTGGTGTAAATAAATGATAGAACAAGCATACGACAGGAGAGTGATTCATAAGAGAACCTCTGCTTTCGAGACAAATAGCGCAATATAATAAAAGTTTGCAATTCGATATAAACAAACATGTACATGTATTTGGAAAAAAACTTATTATGAAGAAAGTCAGGGGGACCCTTTTCTAAACCGGTTTCTTATTTTACAGAAAGGTTATAACTTAACTTGACGTGAGTGTGTTTTTCATAAGTGACCCAGAGTCTTGTTTTCTATAGATGGTCATATATCTTCAATTCACAATAAAAAGTGATCAGCATAGAGTGAAGACCCCGGGTCACGTATCTATATAGAATATGGAAAACTGACTTGGTTTTTTATTCTATATGGAGCTTTGACACGGTTAAAAATGTATGTATCAAACTTAAGTTGTCTTTATTAAATCATAAAAGGTAGTACAGATTAACTTTTACATATTGTTTATCATTAATGAACTTTTTAAATGAACAATTCATCGATGTTTATAGTAATTCACTAATGAGCTTTAGCTTGTCAGTTTGTAGAGAGTTTAAGTGTTTCGCTTATGATGAACAATACTTGATATTTAAACCCCCAGAACATTTGCCTTTCTCAATGATTCAACACTGCATTATGTCTTACACCCTGCTTTACATAGCATAGTAACGGTCAATTATGTTAACTGAACCTAAACAGGCACAAGGTTTTTAGTATTTTCTTCTTATCTTATAATGAAAAGTTGTATGTAATTTGCACGTTTTCGTGAATAAGAATACGCGTAGTGCATTGAATTGGCCAACATATTAAAGTATCATTTCTTAACTAAAAGTCGTCTCTATAAAAGAGATTGACATCTTAAGGTTCTGAATATACTTCTTGAACTTGAATGTACAGAGTTTAAAATATGTTATAAACATAGTTTTGACATTTTACTTATTCATACGATTTAATTATCCTTATTTTAATACCTTGTTGACGCGCGATATTTTCCCTCCTATAATTTTTGTTATACTATATTGTCTATTGAGCGTGTACTGTTGCAATTTGCCTTAGTTGTCACTGATAATTTAGTTTTCAATATCTCTTTAGACCCACTATCCATTGCAGATGACATTTATTCGAGTGTTGGAAGATTTATTGTTGAATTCAATTATTGTTGTTTTAGTTCATTTCTGCAAACTGAACTTATTTTTCTAGATATATAGTTTAAGGTTTATCAATTTTATATGAGTCGGTCCCAAAATAGTAAGTGTCTGAAAAACCGGATGCACATATGAATCTTCAGTAACATTTTATTTTAAGTTTACTTTGTAATTAAGATATTTAAGTATCAAACGCTTACATATCTTTCTCGTTGGATTAATTTGGAACCAATAATCTAGTTTGTCTAACTACCACCAATACCAAAATAATGGGATCTTTACAAGTTAGTTGCTGTGGCATGCAATTTGCAGCTAAACCTCCCCCAAACTATTGTCATATGACAAACTCTAACTGCATATTGCCACCTTTACTAATACTTTCTAAAAGCAAATTAACTTTTGATAAATAAGGCAAACCATTTCAAAATACCTACTCTTTTTGACCTCGAGCAATGAATCGTTTATTGTCTTATAATCCTTAAAATAGCACTGCTGCACTACCTTCTATTGCAGTCTGTCTCGAATATGAAATCATTTCTACTGTTAAGACAACACTAGCATCTAAATGTCAATGTGGAAAACTGCTGCTGTTTTAATTCAATCTTATCTACACCCAATTTATTCATTTCTCCAAAACCAGTGGTTAAATTATATCTCTAGCATTTGCTTATCTGTATAATTTTAAAACAAGTTTGTTTTGCTAGGACAATAAGTCGTTTTCATTTCTACTTATGGAAGCTATTGTAAAGCAAAAGAGAAAAAAGCAAACTATGATATTTAGGTGGATTGCTATGCTTGCTCCCATCCCGACACCTTAAATAGTCTGTAGCTCCTTCACGCGACACTCCGATATAAAACTCAAGTAAATTGTGGTTTTACTTAGATCTTGCTTGCCCTACTATTAAACCTATGAAGGCATAAAGGTAGAATATAAACAGATAACGTCTAGATCATATTTAGTTGAATCAGTGGCGGATATGGGCGTGACCCCGTTTGATATTATTGAAGAAATAGGTGGCCTTTAACCAAATTAGCAAATATTCAAGCTGGCACTTCCAATTCTCACTTGGTATATCAACAGCACTTGATTAGCACCTAACAATAAATTGCTAGTCGCAACAAAAAATGTTTTCTGTTATAAAAATGACTTTTTTTATAATCTAGCTGTTGTGCAGATGCTGCAAATAAGCCGTATGGCACATAATAAGCAAATGTCAGCATATCAGGATCCAGACGTTTACATATAAGCATAGACATAGTATTCATTTTCTACTGAACCTTAATGTAGTCTTGAAATTCACATGATGCTTTTTGTCAAACAAGTAAAACAACAATTGGTTTTATTATTTAAAAAAAAGCATAGTCAAAAGGCGGATGCGAATTAGTAAATTTGGAATTAATTTTGATGCGTTGTATTAAAGTTTCTTGTTTTTCGGAATTAATTCCTATATGTATAGTCTCGTGTTGTAAACATAGCGAAGAGCGGAGAAAAGTAAGGATCATCAGGATAAATAGACGCGTTAGATTGACTACACGATGGTCCTATTGAACAAAGTGTTTTTTTGCGTAAAATATGTTGACCACTATAAATGAATAAATAAGTATTGTTATCACGATAAATTCTATATATAAAAATTGTAAATCGCACATGCCTCATTGTTTCCTTTTTGAACAATCAGAATTACACACATCACGTGATATACTGATACTGGAATGATACTAAATTTCGTAAACAGTAGTTTGGGCAAATGGGAGAGAAAAGGATGCCCTGCATCCATCTTTCTCACCGCCATAAAAGCGACAACAATGCCAAATTAGGTGAAACTGATAGAGGGAAGCACGTCCATGACAAACGGAAAAGTCACATTAGCACCAGAAAAACATGGCTTGTTGCCTTGCATAATAAGGTTCAAGCCTTTAGTTATGTTATATACAAAAGATCATTACCCATGTTTGTCGAGTGTTCACCATCTGCCAATTAATTATTTCCATTAAATGGCTAATTCATATGACGAATGAAGAAGCCACCTTATTGCTTAACAGTCCAAGACTCGTTGGAAATTTTCCGTGCAGATAATTCAGGCATTGCTTGGTTAATTAATTTAAGCAGGTAATATCTTTATGGGAGTGCGGCCCAGATCATTCCGACTAATGTGAATTAGAATATAGCTCAAGGGTCCCTCTACCTCTAATAATGAAGCCAATCTTCGCTGCAATCTCATGTGAGTCATACCGCTGTACCCTTGTCACCACAAGTAAGCCTGGAGGCAGACTGATCATGTCTGGATGGCGCCTTGCAGACAGGAACGCATGGTTTACAATTGACGGCCGAATAGCTACACTCAACGTAAACCTGAAATAACTTTGACAACAAACAGATTCCTGCTGTCCGACACATTAAAAATCAGTATTTTGCTACGAAAAGCTGGAAATTAAAGACGTATCCGGGAGTTGTTTTGGCGCAACTTACTGCGCAGTTATATCCGGTTTCTAATATTACCACGCCAACAAGACGTCATTTGACAGTGTATTCACACTTCGACCAGCGTGTAAATCAAGAGTCATAAATCAGAGACGGCCATGGCTACCCATACTTTTCAACCCTGCTCATTGCTTGAAATATCATGAAGAATGCATACACAAAGTTAGGAAAAAATCTCCTCATTAAAACTTATTATAGGACACATCTTTAAATCGAGGGCTTAGAAATATTTGCATAGACATCCAATGAGATTGAAACTGCAACCGAAGGGATTAATAGTTACACGGATTGAACATACACCACCTTCAAAGCTTCTTATATATTTCTGCTGACCAATCTTATTTCGAGGCTGTAGTTACAGCACCTTAACTCAAACTGTGTGATGAAATATTGTGAAGGTGTGGGTTAAAAACGCGTAGGACATTTTAAGGAATTGCAAAAAATTAGTAACGGGTGAGGGATTGGCCGTTGTAGTGAAATAATTAAGGGCCTGATAAGGATAGCCTTGCCGACAGGAAGGCTGCTAGTGCCCGAACCGGACAGATCAAGGGAGTATACTGTTCTTTTAAAGTTATGATTGCTCATTTACTTGTCTGATTTGTTTTTGAAAAGCTTAACCTAATTATAACAAGCCCGTTTTGAGACCGCTTAATATTATGGTTTCTTAGGGCCTTGTGCTGATTCATGACGTTTCTACCAAACCTTGTAGTGTAGTCGACTCGAAAGAAGCCAAAACTCGCTAACGAAAAGGCAGATGTAAGTAGAAGAGATTCATATAAATTATCGACTCATTGCCGTGAGAGGAGTCAGTATATCTTGAAGCAGTTCTACTGATATTGGAAGGCAGATCCATTTTTTCTGACCCAGCAATGTTTCCGTCACTAAAATGTGTTATTGGATCTTGTATGGACTGTACTCTGCACTGGAAACCGATTGCAGCCAAGTACAAGTTGACTTATAGCTGGAGTTGTGTTATGAGAGGAAGTCAAGTAAAGGACATTGTTTTGTATGGACAGGGCCATAACTCTGGACATTCATTTTGCTGCCGGGAGCCGCGAAAGTAATAAAAACCAGTTGCATACGCTTTTTCGTATTTAGCGCAATAGAGGTCTTCATTAATCGTCCAGCCTCAGTCTGGAAATCAATGACACGAAAACCTGTTTGATAGGGAGAGCTATTAGTCTGCCTTTGTAGCTGCTTGCCGCAACCGGGCCCACTGTTGGCGAGAAATTGAATCAGCTATTCTGTTGTTTAAAAGGAACGTGAACTGCACGAGCAATGGTTTTATGTTTCATAAACAGGTAAATATTGTTTTTCAGCTGTTTCTTCCATAAATGACTAGCTTAACGAACGGGGACCATTTTTTAGAAAAGGCGCATCCTGTTTGACGGGTTAATTGGCCCACACCTTGGGTAATGAAAGAAAGCACCATTAACCGTTTAGGAACAAGCCGCTCCGGAACCAATCGTGCCAGCTGCATCTGTTGAGAGGTGCAACGAATCGCTGGAGAACTAAAACTCTTGCGGAATGTAAGTTACTCCATTAAAATCTTGCAAAAAAGCCAAACAGATAGATCTGCTTTCATTTCTCTGAAAAGTCTTATAACGAGATGTAGGTTTTTAAGGGGTGTCAATGCATCGCAGAACCGGTAAAGAAAATTTCGGCTAAGCGAAGTCGAATTTGCCAACACGACTCTGCAACTATTTTAAGGAAACTTTATTTCGCAACAAGAAATATCAATGATTCCAATTGAGCTATTTTGTGACAGGGTATACCTAGATGTACGGACGTGTCTGTGTCCAATTTTTAACCTAAGAAAATCATGATGGTAATTGGGTCAGCTGTTTTTTCCTCGGGAATTCCAAATATTGTGCAGGTTGTGTCCAAACTATCACCAGTTATTTACAAGTGATAGAATTGTTTGATCTTGCCAATAAAAAAATAATCGAGAAGAAGTGCTATCGAATCCCTTTGTGCTCTTTTCGCAACAATCTAGTGAAGGAAAGAAGAAACAAATTAAACAAAACGGAACTCTGGTTTAGACTCATTGGTAAACATTCATCAACAAAACGATCATTGTCAACTGTGATGCCCAACAATGCCAATAGGGAGTAACCTGTATGCCGATTTCAATTCCTGCTTAGCAATAACGGCACACCAACCCAAACTGTAGAACCAACTAGTTACTCTATCAAAAAAGGTGTACTGCATCAAATAAATTTGATATCGATGTCATCGTTTATGCTAGAACTTTGTGGGTGGGAAAGATGGGTAATCAATCGCCAACCTCCATCTGATTGGGCACCAATCATACTGGTGAGATGTATACAAGTCTGAATATGGTAGTGCTGAGAAAGGACCAGCTTTTTTGCCTTATGAAATGTCTAAATATATTTTTTCTACGCAGCCTATATGTTCGACATTTAAATGCTGTTCTTGAACCGGAATATTCTATTTTGAAAACTTGATCTAAACCATTTGTCAACAATTGTGCGTCATCGATTTTGCAATAGTCTTGTTAACAATGCTTTAGATAGTTGACATTAATAGAGGACATACCGCAGTGTAAGCACTTATGACGGTCTTTAATGCAGGAACGATCAGAAACATTAAAATTACCGGGCTGTGCATAGTCTGAAAGATTGCGTAAATGGCACTCTTGGGTTGAACTGTTGATGATGGAATTGCAATTCAACCTTTCCAGACCTCGGCTGCGGTTGTCCAGAAGAATGAAAGCTGCAACTGAGGCTTATGTGACGGTGAAGACACATCGAACCAGAGGACATGTTAAAGCCAAAACAGTTCCTATTTCTGACGGAAAAACTTGTATGGCATAGACATACAATAACTACAGTTTCTGGTCGATGGTTGCAAAAGAGTTAGTATCTGGGTTGGCTTCTAGCCTGAGCCTAATCTGAATATCATAGCTAGCCAGCCTAAGCCCCTGTGTCGCTTTGCAGCCATGCAAATGACCGGAATATATTTCACCAGCGCTTGGACTTTTGCTTGATCAGCGGTAGTGTAAATACTCATGTAGACTAAAACGGCATCAGACGAGTACTCGACGTTGGAAATTTCCGGTGTGGATCCAGCCATTTTTCTCATGGGGCGGGTGGGGGGGAGTGTAAGACCATTTTTCTCAGGGGGGTCCTTCTCAGGGGCCTCTGGCTCCCCCTCTGGATCCGCGCATATTTTTCTCAGGCAAACTTCATAAGAAGGCAAAGGGAAGTCAAATTGCAGAATATGTTTTTTCATGTTTACAACAGAGTGCATTTTTTTAAATTGCGAGTGCCTTATAGATTGAGATCTGATCAGTTGCTGAGACCAAACCATGGACATGTTTTACATGTTATTAGATTCAAAGTATAAAACTCTTTGTAGAAAAACATTAACGTTCAATTTACTAGTCTAGTACAATTATAAAAACGTGTACATGTATATTTAATTGTAATGCTTGCAAGAATAACGATTAATGATAATCAGTAGGTACACGTGAAAAGTGTAGGTATATTGCAACTGCGAAATAAAATATATTTCTTAATTCTATACGTAATGGATAGACCACGAGTATCAGTGTATGTTAGATATATACCCGAGCGTTAACGAGGGTATATATAATATACACGTGCACAAGCGGTCTATCCGTCTTATACCAAGCGGCCCGAGGCGTCCCGATGTACTTAGCATGGTATAAAATACTGAGCATTGTATAAAAATATATACTCGTATACTAAATATGAACAGGCCAAATACTGTGCTGTCATTGGTGGAGATGAGGGATGCATGGTTTAACTACAGGTCTACCAATAGATTAATCATACAGTTCTGCGATGATAAAATATTCAAACAAGATTAGCAGGCAGTTACAGTGGTTCTTATTATATATAGATGTGACAAATCATCATTAAACAAATAATTACCATTTTGTTCAAATGGCACAATGTAGATTACATTAAACCCATCTGTGAAGTTTTGCAAAAACAGAAAATTTGAACATAATGCTTGATTTCTTCTTAAAAGAATGCAAATTATTTAATCACTATGCATTATAGAATGGAAGCTTCCTACCGAGATGGTGCTGGTACAGGAAGCATGCAACAGGTAAGGAAAAAAGTTGAATTGAAATTTGTAATCAGCAAATTTGCAATTTCCATTGAAACATTTGATTAACATACATGCCTAGACTGTCCTGAGCCAATGAAACAAAACAGAGTTAATCTGAATGTAGATCATCAATATTCGTTAGCTTTAAAAAAAAATCTCTGCGAAGCCTTAATTTCAGTAAATGAAAATGCTTTCCCGTGGCAACCCTAATTTTCATGTCAAAATCGCATTCTGTAACGAAACCAATGACATTAGCACCCCGTGATGGCGTCTCTCCTTCGTGTCAAAGTAATCACATATTTACATTAAAAACCTATTAATGCATTGATCTTGTCTCCATGACTTCTGCATGGGAAATTTAGAAGAAAAAAAAAAAACTGCACATACAGCCAAGTCAAAAAGTTTTTTAAACCAGCTTAATGTTTTCTATAATTATATAAACCTATACATAATCAATAAACAATGTGTACCAAGATCACACAGGTCCTATAGAAAATGCTGTTCAACCAAAATACGTGGTCCAGGGTCCCAGATAAGCATGCGTAAAATGATACATTTTTGACAAATAATCTATATCTCTTCACCAAACTCTATGGAGTGTCCACTCATTAGAATTGTCTTGAAAAGACAATTCTAATGAGTGGTCACTCCATAGGATTTAGTAAACGAATACGGATTTTAGAATTATAAATACCCATGTAATCTGGAGCCCTGGTGGTCTCATTAGGATACAAACTGTTATACACTTTCATCGTTTTTCCCAAAAAAAATATATGGTAGAAAATTCTATTCTGAACCGATGACAAATACTGCAGGTGGCAACTGGCTCTCCATACTAAAATTTACATTTTTTAACTCATGCTATTTTTAGACTCATTCTCAATGAAAGTATATCATGAATAGGAGGATTATCTAGAAGAAAGGAAAACACCAATTTTAAATGATTTTGAAAACAATGTTGAAAAAAGAGCATTTGCTCATAATGAACAAATACTCCATTTCCAACAATGTTTTCAATAGTCATATATACTACGGAGGTGGTAAAAGACATTTCTCCCACTTCCGGACATGGGAGATAGGAATTTTGCCCATGGGAGAGATCTCTATCTTCCATGTCACGTGTCTAG
>JAULCE010514384.1:0-16584 GCA_032359355.1 Macoma nasuta | reverse complement strand
ACAGATGTGAAGGAGTTACAATAGTTTTGCACCAAGCCATTGATATGCAGTAAAGGGTGATGACCAAAAGTTTATTCCGCCATCTTGGTTCTTGACTCTGTAGCAAAATTTCATTTTGCAGACGACAATTTAAATTTTGGCGCTGGAAGGGTTAAGAACTGTCCCAGAGTAATTATGCATTTTGAGAAACAGAAATGCTCTTCTATTCAGTCCCCCTGGAGGGATGGTGTCTTCAGCCGGTGTTAGTGATTCAGAAAGAAAGTCAGCTAATCCTACACTGTTGACCCTTGCCCCAGCAGATAGCGGACAATCAGGTTGGTAAACTTTCCATTATGGCTCTTTAATCCTGTCCTCCACAAGCTAGTTTAAGACTTATCCACATGTAAAGATTATCTAAAAAAAAAGGATAAATATCTAGGCAAAAAGATACCATTTTTTAGTTGTATTGAAATCATTGTAGGAAATCAAGCATTTGCTCATTAGGAGCAAATGCTTTATTTCCTACATAGCTTTCAATAGCCATCAGTTATAGAGGTGCTAAAAGTCCCTGATCTTACTGTTTCTGAGGGAGAAGTCAGATCAAGCTCTACCCTAATTGTACAATCAGGTTGGTACATGATTTGCTGGCCACAGACTTCAGAAGGATTCAGAGTTCTTGAAAACTGACCAAAATCAGCAGACATGCAAACGGTATAAACCCTGATCAGACTGCTCTATTAGAAGCATTATGTTAATGTTAAGGGTCTGCACTGTTTGCTCGTGCACTGATAGCCAACATTTCGTAGGGTAGGTGGGATAGTTTCTTCAGGCATCATGGCGTCCACCTTTCTTCATGCTGCAATATTATTTGGTGATTAACATTGAAGGATGTGAGTTTTAAGTAGTTTGATATTACTAAGCATCTGCATCCACATGTGGTGCTCTTGTTTAGAAGTTGAAGCTTGGATCATCAGTTAAAAACAAACCCAACTACATTTGCATATTTTAAATCATTTATTTGAGATTTGGCAAATCAGTGGCTTGATGCAAAACTATTGTAACTCCTTCACAAATGTAAAGGAGGTACAATAGTTTTGCACCAAGCCATAGAAATGTAAACATTTTAATGTGTACGAAATTGCAGTTATGTCATCTTGAACTTACTAGTGGTTATTGTAGGTATTGAATAGAAAACAGCAATGCAAGTACTAGCTAGGTGCTTTATCACTAACCCATTCACAGATCCCATTCTTGACAATAGAAAACTTTAACACTTTCCACATAAGCGCCATGTAGCGCCTCTGTAACAAAAAGCTATCAAAAACATTTCGTAACGAGCAAAATTAATGCTCCATTTTCTGCAATAATTTGAATACAATGAAAACATGGCATTTTTCTTTCGTAAAGATTTTCATAATTTCATTAGATTATTTCATTATGGATTAGTCTTAAAAAGCTTGTGGACAAAAGGCTTAATCAGCTATCAAAGTCACATTTTCTGTGTGTATGTCACATGCAATTACTGTTCTAGTCTGAGTAAGGTAGTAAGTAAGTTAAGGTTAACCCTATACTCCATAGATATGCCTTTTCAAACCTCAGATAAAGATTGCTCATAAGGAGTAAATGCTTCATTATTCATAAGGCTTTGAAGCCATCTAAAATTGATTGTTTTCTTGCTCTTAGATAATAATACAGATTAATTCTTCAAGGATAAGTAAAAAAAAATCATATGGAGTAAAAGGTTAACCCTGTCCTCCACAAGCTATTTTTAGACTTATTCACAAGAAAATAATCTGATAAAAAATATGGAAATCTAGGCAAAAGAAAGGTGCCTTTTTTAATTGTGTCGAAATATTTGTAAAACAAATAGAGCATCACAAGTAAATGCTCCATATCCTACAATGTTTCCAATATTCATCAATTACAGACTTCTGTGGAGGAAAGGGTTAAGATGCGTTTGCTTTGTTTAGCTACAGTTGAACTTCGTTGGCTGGAAGTTGCAGGGACTATTTTGTTAAGGCTTAATTACCGGAAGTTTAAATTTTATTTGAACTTCCAGTAATTGAGACTTATCAAAATGTATAGTCCCTGCTACTAAAATACATGCTTACACAACAAAAACTTTTATACTTTGGTCCATTAAAAGTGTAATGGATAAGCATAAATTCGAGCCAACCGAGCTCGACCTATCGAAGTTTGACTTTATATTCACATTTTGTCCCACTTTGGGTCTTGTGTATAGCTTGTTTACCTCTGTTGTCTTGTAGATGGGAAAGGTCCTAAACGGATAAGACTGCAGGACCTGTCAGACTGTGCAGGGGACAATGTCCACATGGACGGAAGATTGGACCCCACAGGTAATTCTTATTTTATCGTATATCTGTTTCCTTTGGAAAAGGGGGCCGAGATTTTTCCTCTATTCTTGTTGACACTTTTGATATTCTTTAAAAGACCGACAATTGTCATCTGCAAATGTTTATAAACATTTATTAAACTTTCTTTGATAGAATAACTACAATCTGGGTGTCAAACAGCTTGTAGCTTGATCAGACGCCAATTTACCCAGCGTCCGATTAAGCTCTAAGCCATTTGCAAAGGTTACTACAATTACGTTTTTTACGTAACAGTCCTCCGTAGATAATTAATTTAAGGGTATATTAAACCTTTCAATGCTGCATATTTCTAAAAAGACTCCCAACGATGAATGTTTATTATAAGAATCATATTTGTCTAATAAGTCTTGGAAAAACTACAGAATTCGGTGTGACACTTCTTTATGCAAATAATGTAGACCCTGACCAGAGGGCTGCTTCTGTAGCGCTTTTCTGGGTATACACTGTTTGCTAAGAATGACTTTACTCCTTTACCGCATTGAAATAGTGAAGTAATTGGGTATTTACAATATTATAGTTCTTATGAATTATAATATTAATATCTCCCCCATTCCTTATGAATATTTATTAGCCAATGAAAACAGAGCAGAATAACTGTTTTTATTACAGAATAGGAATTTTAAGACAATCAGTGTATATCCAGATCAAACTGGTTCTCTAGGAGCCCTCTGATCTTGATTTCAATTGGTCTTCGTTGGGGAAGAGGTAATATACTAGGCTATGTTGTTTTTCTAAAACCATGTATGCCATAAGAATTATGTTCATTCTGTCATTTATATAATTGAATAACCTTAAGTATTTTAAGTCTCAGGCCCGGCTTTCACTAAGCGACTTGAGTCAAAATCTTGCTCAAACTCAAAATTTCAATGTTTGATATCTCATTCAATTTTATTGCCACTGCACTAAAATTTGACAAAATTATAGTGCAGTAGCAATAAAATTAAGGTCAATATCTGAGTTTGAAATTTTGAGTTTGAGGACGATCTCGTCTCGAGAGGCTTTGTGAAAGCCGTGCATGGTAATCCAGGAGAATTTATACCGTTATTATCCTAGATATTGAACAAGATGATTTTACTACATGTACATAGAAGCATCTTTAGACATCAGTTCTGCTGGATGCCTTTTTACAACATTGTGAGAAACGGAGCATCTGGTCATCTAGCATGAGCAAAAACCCCATTTTTAAAAGTGATTTCAAATCCATTCAAAATTGGCATAATTTCTTTTCTATAGATATTCATCCTTTTCATTAGATTCTTTCATTGTGGAAGAGGTAAAATATCATATCAAGTTATGGGTAAACCCTTTACTAGATAATTTTTATAGACACATTCACATTGAAAGTATATATATAAGAGTATAGTTATTTATCTAGGAGAGAGGGATCGAAAACACCAAGTTTAAAAGTATTTGAAAACATTGTGAGCAAATGCTCCATTTCCAACTGTACTGTTCTTGTGCTCAACAGTCAGTTAACGGAAAACCGTAAGAGACTGAAAAAATACAAAAAACCTTATAAGAACTAAGTCACATACCTTAAACCCAGTCTAAAGATTCTGTATTTCACAGCCTGTCATCTACATATAGCGTTTGACAAGTTATAGAATACAAGAAGGGAGGCAACTCAAGTGCATAAGAAAAAGGGCAAAATTGAGTCAAACAAGAGTAGTCTTTCTTGGATGCTGCACGCACAAAAGCACATGGTAGCCTCAATATTAAAGTTTTAGTTCTAGACAAATGGCGCTCTAGCATGTCAAAATACAAACATATACATAACTAATAAGAGCATATCTAACTTACAAAACTGTAAAAAGGGCTCTAAAATGATGCTAAACGCAAAAGGGAAAAACTGTGACGTCATACTTTAGCAGCACTACAAACTGAACATCGGAATGCCACAGATATATGCCGTCAGTCTGGCAGCTTAAATTTCATGAGAAATGCATAAACTCTACGGAGAACAATGATATCGATCCAAACTTACGATTAAGACACTTTTATATGAAAAACGTTCAACCGACGTTTGCACTGTAAAAACACGCATGCGACTTTCGGAAATACTTTTGCTCAGAAAATACCCCTAATCAATATTTTCAATAAAACCTAGGGTTCCATAATCTTTATGGAACCCTATACAACTTAAATATATGTCTACAATTTAACTTACGTGGTAAAGACTGTAGGAATATGGAAAAAGGAATGTTTGGAAAGTTGACTTTCGTCTTGCGCCATTTGCGAATATACCAAGGGAGACGACTCTAGATAGCACCGCGAAGTAAATCAAAGTACGAAGGTACTGAAGAACTCGCGGTGCCAGCACACTCCCCGTCTGATATCTCAGATATCACTTATATCCAATAGAGATAACTTGAAATAATCAAATAATCTCTATGCGAAATAAATGACATTTCACTAAAAATAAATACTTAACACAAAAATGAGTAAACTTAGACAACCATGCAAACATGAAAGAGATTTTAGAAAGAGATAAAAAAGTCTACCCCGACTCCTTGGAAACGTTAAGAATTACTAAAAATGTAAAAATGTTTGCACAATTGACTAAATTTGTAATATGACTAGACACCTAGTGCAATATGACAAAACACTATTCTGTACTTTAACAACACTTTTCACAAATGTGCCAGGTTACACTTTTCACAAATGTGTCAGGTTACACTTTTCACAAATGTGCCAGGTTACTTTTCACAAATGTAGGTTACACTTTTCACAAATTTATCTCCTACTCTTCACTGAAGCACATAAATTACCACAGAACTGATTCTTAATTAGAAATTAAAACCACCATATCTGTAACTGGACGCGTATAGGTAGTTGTTTTGCCATTTTTGCACGAAACGCGGATCTCTGCTTTTCGCACCTTTTTGTCACTTTCACTTTCAATCGCATTGATAACGACACCTACGCACCAGTCACTTCTCTGAGTGTCTTTGTCTTTCAGCAGGATAATATCACCGTTCTTCAGGTTCGGCTGCTCGGAGGTCCACTTTCGTCGATTCTGAAGACTCTGGAGGTAGCCTTCTCGCCATCGCTTCCAGAATATGTCGGATAATGCTTGGACATGTTTCCAATGCGCCCGGTAAATGTCCTTCAGGTTTACGTCTTGGCATACAATCGGTTCGCCGGTCACTTTCTGGTTCAATAAGACAGCTGGGCTGAGAATCAAAGGATCCAAAGGGTCTGAAGATATTGGAGAAACTGGTCTGGAGTTTATAATTGCACATGCCTCTGCCAAGAACGTGACAAGGACTTCATGAGTCAGATGTTTGCCAGCATTGTCCTGTAAGATCCCATCCAATATCTTCCTGGTTAGACCGATCATCCTCTCCCATACTCCCCCCATATGTGATGAGTGAGGTGGGTTGAATAACCACTTGACTCCGGAATTGTACAGGTAATGTGAGACTGGGCTGTCTTCTACCTTCACTGCATCAATTCTCAAACTGTCTGTAGCTCCAATAAAATTGGTTCCTCTGTCGGATCGGAATTGTTTCACATTACCTCTCAGGGCGATAAAACGCCGCAATGCGTTTATAAAGGACGAGCTGCTCATTTCCTCTATGACCTCTATGTGCACCGACCTGGTTGTCAAACAGGTAAACAAAATGGCCCAACGTTTCGAACAAGCTGCTCCACCTCTTGTCTTCCTAGTGACCACTGACCAGGGTCCAAACGTGTCAACACCAACAAAGGTGAAAGGGGGTCCAGGGGTCAATCTGTCTTCCGGTAAGTCTGCCATAACCTGATGTGCAAAGGCGCCGCGTAGCTTCTTACACTTCACGCAGTTGTGTATCAGGCTGGAAACCAGTCTCTTGGCACCAATGATCCAATAACCGTTATTTCTGATTGCCGCTTCCGTCAGCAGTCTACCTTGATGCCTACACATTTCATGGAAATGGCGTGCTACTATCATTGCTATGTGGCTCTTCGCAGGTAAGATCACTGGATTGGTCTCTTCTAAAGGTAAACAACTCTGGTTCAAACGCCCTCCCACTCTCATGAGTCCAGACTTGTCCATGTACGGCCTTAGTGAAATGATGGAGCTCCTTCTTGTGATTTGCTTGCCGTCAATAAGGCTCTGAACCTCTTCTGGGAACGCACTGCGTTGATCTTGCTGAATAATGAACTTCTCAGACTCGTCTCGGAGATCTAGCCTTGAAGCATTCACTTTGGCCCCATCCTTCTTTCTTCTTGCTGCTTCTTTTAATAGACCAAAGGCTGCCAAAAGCCTGGTCCAATCTGAGAACCGGTTAAACCTTCCAAGCAAAGTTTCTGTGGCTGTTGTTTTGAATACCTCAACTCTGATCTCCTTGTCTTCTTCTGGCAGGACAAGTGGATAGTTGTCATGTAAGCTGTACTGCGATTCTTTTGATAGTCGACTTGGTGGTTTCAACCACTTCTTTACAAGCTGCTCCATAGAGCCAAGTCCTCTTGTACCACAGTCAGCAGGGTTGTCTTGAGTGGGTATGTAACTCCAGTGTTCTGATTTGGTTACTTGTAGAATTCTCTGCACTCTGTTACTGACGTAGTTGTAAAAGCGTCTAGTCTTATTGGTCAGGTAACCTAGCACAACTTTGCTGTCTGTGTAGTATCTGATAGTTCTAAAAGTCACACCAAGGTTTTCCAGGACGACTTCTCCAAGCTGTGCTGCAAGAAGTGCAGCACACAACTCTAGTCTAGGAATGCTGTTGCTGTGTGACGGAGCCACTTTCGCCTTTCCCATGACAAAGCCGGTCTTTGCCTCATTGCCACTGCAGGTTTTAATATATGCCACTGCGCTTATTGCCTTTTCCGAGGCATCTGAAAAAATGTGAAGCTCAGATTCTTTCAACATGGTCAATGACTCGTCAACAACCATACGTGGCACTGTCAATGTATCAATGCATCTGTCCAATTTTTCCATTTCTGTGTGAGATGTGGATCTAATGATTCGTCCCAATCTGCTCCCTTTGCAATTTCTCTCATCTGTATCTTGCCCTGTATGACAATGGGTGCCACGAAACCGAGCGGGTCATATATACTGTTCAGGGTAGAAAGCATGCCTCTACGGGTGTCGGGTTTGGTAGGCAGCTGTATGCTGAATTTGAAGCAGTCATTGACTAGATCCCATGACATGCCTAAGCTCTGATGTGTCAGTGATGAATCTTTTTCGAGACTGAGATTCTCAACGTCTTCGCCTAGATCTTCTTTTGGGAATGAACTCATGATTTTAGGGCTGTTTGAGACTATTTTGTGCAGTCTAATTTTGCCTTCGGTCTGCAAAGCCTTTTGAGTCCTTTTAAGCAGACTCACACCCTCTGCTTCGGTGGGAACCGACTTCAACCCATCATCAACGTAGAAATTATCCTCAACAAAGTATTTGACATCTTTGCCATGCAGACTAGCATTCTCTACACTTTTCCGCAAAAGGTATGTCGCCACTGCTGGCGACGGACTGTTACCGAACACATGTGCTCGCATACGAAACTCAACCAACTCAGAACCAGGGTCATTATTGCGGTACTAGAAAAATCTCAAGTAGTCTCTGTCCTCTTCTTTCACTAGAAAGGCATAAAACATCTGCTCAATGTCCGCAGCGACAGCGTAGCGGTCTTGTCGAAATCTTAGCAGGACACCAAGGAGGGAATTTGTCAAGTTTGGTCCAGGTAACAGGGTAGCATTAAGGGACAGTCCCTTGAAAGACGCCGACGAATCGAATACACCTCTTATCTTTCCTGGTTTGCGTTGGTTATACACACCAAAGATGGGCAAATACCACAATTCTTGACCTACCATCGTACTAGGGGCAATTTCTGCAGCTCCACTGTTGATCACCTTCTCCATGAATGTTACAAAGTGCTCTCTCTTCTCTGGATTTCTCTTAAGGTTGGCGTCAAGTATCAAAGCACGCTTCCATGCCATTATTCTGTTATTTGGTAAGGGTGGCTTGGGTTCGCGGAAAGGAAGCGGTGCTATCCATCTGCCGTCTTCTGTTTTTGACACTTCTTTGTCCATGATCTGTAAGAAGGTGCGATCTTCTACAGACAAGCCTACCTTTTCATCATCTTTCGACCTTTGGAAGAGAGAGTCATAATGGGCAACTGAACTGTCAATGTCAAACTCCTTTAATACCAAATTGCTGGTACACGGCTGGAAAATGGAGGCTCTACTCTCATCTAGCATGTAGGTTTTGAATGTATTGATACGAATCTCAGAAGATCTGGGCTTGTGCGCCTTTCCTAAACAAACATCTCCAATAACAACCCACCCTAAACCTAACTTCTGGGCAAATGGTGAACCTCTTGTACCAATGATCTGCTCTTCTATCTGAAAAGCCTCTACGGTATCTCGCCCAATCAGTAGAGATATCTTCGCCTCGGCAGCTAATGGCGGGATTTTATCGGCTATTCTTCTCAGGTGATCAAAATGACTCGCTACCTCAGGTGTTGGTATCTCCGATCGATCCTGTGGAATGTTGTTACACTCAAAGATTGTTTTCAGCTGCAATTCATGTGACCCATCCGATGACTGTACATTAAGTGAATGTACCCTCCTGCCTGAAGACTGGTGCAAACCGGAGCAAGAAGCTATCTCATATTGGATCTTTTCTCCTTCTATGCCAAGTGAATCTAATAAGTCGGTTGTAGCCAATGTGCAGTTGCTTTGGTCGTCAAGGATGGCGTACACCTGCACTGACTTTTCTGGCTGTCCATCTGGAAATACAGAAACTAATACTGTCTTTGCACAAGATCTACCATTGAAACCTTCTCCGCAGATCTCTGTACACTTCACATTTTGTTTCGTAGTAGGCTCCCCGCCATAAGGGGTGCTGGGTTGCTTCTTAGCATTGCTTTGCTGTTCGTTTCCGTACCTCTGACCTCCCATATATGATGACATGTGCATAGCTGTGGTGTGTTTGTCACTGTCACACCGTGTACACTTGATTACACCTTTACAGTCTTTGGCTGTGTGCGTAACTGCTTTGCAACATCTGTAGCATATGCGATGCTCTCTGAGAAACTGTTTCCTCTCTGGCATTGTTTTCCTTAGAAATTCTCGGCAGTCGTCTAGTGTATGAGAAGACCCATCATGTATTGGACAGTCCTGCAATTTCTCATCTCTCTGCGATACAAACTGAGACTGCACATCTGTTTTTCTTGTAACAAACCGCTGACTTCTAAATGGCTTGGGTTCTTCCACGCGATACCTCATGGAGGGACTTTCAAATGAGAAGCTAGGATCATTTGCAGTCTTGCACATTTCTTTGACGAAGCTCACAAAAAACCAAAGGGTGGGAATGTTACATTCATGCTGGCCTTGTACCTGGCATCTCTGCCAATCCATTTGCTTTGCATATGCTGAGGAAGTTTTGCAACCACATGGTTAACACCAGCCGACGTGTCAAAGTACGAGAGAAGGGATGCATATCTTGGATCTTCCTTGTAAGACTCAATTTCTGACAAAATGTCTATCATTTCATACAGGTTTGTCACACACTTTGTACTCACATTTGGAAAATTGGCCAGTTTCTTTTTTAGAGTACTCTCAATAAGTTCTGGTGCCCCATAACGCTCATCTAATATTTCCCAAAGCTTTTTTAGGCCGACACTTGGATCACATGCGTTTGATGAACGAATGACAATAGCTTGCTTCTTTGACTCTGGTCCGAGAAAGTTTGCGAGCACGTCCAAATCTTCCCGGGCTGTGACACCGATTTCTCCGATAACATTCTTAAACGATGCCGTCCATACCGAATACGACGCAGGATCATCATTAAATGTCTGGAATCTGGAAATGAGATCCTTTGTTAGTAAAAGGTTAGCTATATCGGAAAAGGGCGCGGTTGTTGGTGTTGTTTTTTGCTCTCCTTCAGAAGGAAGTGTGTGGGCACATAGGGCTTAACATCAGGACGAAGCGATTTCACACAAAAATCAGTTGGTGACATTTTCTCTTCATGTTTTAATGTAGGGGCTTTGGGCACGAATGTCTCAACATCAGGGCGGAGTGATTTTACAATTGTTTCTGTTGGTGATATGTTCTTTTCTTGTTTAAATGTAAGGGCTTTGTGCACGAATGGCTCAGCATCAGCGTGAAGTGAAAAACTGTAAAAAAAAAAGGGGGGGCTCTAAAATGATGCTAAACGCAAAAGGGAAAAACTGTGACGTCATACTTGAGCAGCACTACAATTTGCAAATTGCAATGCCACAGATATATGCCGTCAGTCTGGCAGCTTAAATTTCATGAGAAATGCATTAACTCTAATGAGAACAATGATATCGATCCAAACTTGCGCCTAAGACAGTTTTATATGAAAACGTTCAACCGACGTTTCTAAAAACACGCATGCGACTTTCGGAAAATACTTTGCTCCAGAAAATACCCCTAATCCATATTTCAATAAAACCTAGGGTTCCATATTCTTTATGGAACCCTATACAACTGAATTATATGTCTACAATTTAATTTACGTGCTAAAGACTCTAGGAATATGGAAAAAAGGAATGTTTGGAAAGTTGACTTTCGTCTTGCGCCATTTGCGAATACACAAAGGGATACGACTCTAGCACAGCGAAGTAAATCAAAGTACGAAGGTACTAAAGAACTCGTGGTGCCAGAACAGTCGTTCTTATTACTTCGTTATTTTTCTTCCGCTGTTTAACCTTTGTTTGGCAAATTTTAACTGAGGCGGCTGCCTCGGTGTGCATTTGTGTGATTACGGCGCTGACAACGACAATTCAATATCCCTAAAATGGAAGATGTATGCACCATATGTCGCAATACAATGAAATAATTGTTGCGGCACTGCCGATTTGATTACACATATTCAGGCCGCATATTCAGCGGAATTTCCGCGAGAAGGCGAAACGGTTACATTCATTTCCCGTCACATTGCCTTTTGTTGTCGAAAATAGTTATGAGGTAGAAAGGAAAAACTAATTATTTGAATCTAAGTCTTATACTCAGGAGACAACTTTCGCGGGAATGTTCGATTCCACGACCAAATATCCGTCCTGTTTACTGCCAAGCCACAAAACCAATTGCAACACTCATTGTGAATGATATTCGATTGGACACCCTTTAATATTGTTGTTTTTAACAGGGATTTTCATAAAATGATACAATTACTCGATAGTAGGTACATTCTGCATTGTTTTGAAAACATTGTAGGAAATGGAATATTTTCTCATTACGATCAAGTGCTCCATTTCCAACAATGTTTTCAATACACGTCTGCTACAGAATTGTGTTCAATAATATGTGAATTAAGATTATGACATAAAATACTAAATTCCTTGATAGCTTGTGTAAGGTGACTCCGACAGTAGGATTTACGGTTTGTATGTTACGGTATCAACACAGTGTTACAATGGTTTAAACGTGTCAGAAACATGTCCGTGCTTGTTAGAAAAAACGTTACTAAATGTTTATGGAAACACACAGCGTTTTAATTCCAGTAATCTAATTCTTGATTAGAATTATAGCATTGCGTGTTTCCTTCTAATTACTGATTAAAATGACTGACCAGTCATACTATTTTGTATTACATTATTTGCCATTTTGTGTATTCCCATTACATAGTGAATAATTCAATACAAAACACTAAACAAGTCTTTTATTTATTGTGCATGTATGCTTAATTTGCATCATTGAGTTCTAACATTTAGCTGATAATATATGTAAATATGTTGGTTGTTCAATGGTGAAGTATCCAATACGTATCGATACGTATCGCGATATGGAATGTATCATATCGCAATATATCGCGATACGGTTATGGTGGGCGATACTCATCCCTAGCTTTAACCACTTTCACTGCTTATCCCGAACCATAGTAATAATAACTATCGGAACTTTTTCATCAATTTAATGCGTTTTGCTGTGTTTTCACATGTAGCAATTGTTTGACTCGTAACAAGATACCACACGCTATTAACCGATGGGATGTAAATCCTTTGAAAGACCGACACTTGTCGTCTGCGATATTTTCGTGTGCACTTTTTGTCGTCTGCTCATGTTTATAAATATCAATTTAACTTTTTTTGATATAATTAGTACAATCTGAGTGACAAACAGCTTGGAGCTTGATCAGACGCCGAGTTACTCGGTGTCTGATCAAGCACCAAGCTGTTAACAATGGGTAGTACAATTACGTATTAACGTTACAGTCTTCCAAAGGATATACATGTATGTTATTTTTTAATATACCTTTACGCTTATCGTGCGATATTTATATACGAAGGACTTTCATTGTTTACAAATTCAAGCATCGTCGCCCGCAAATGTGCTTCACTCATCACATCGTCTGAAAGTATTAAAATATTCCATCGCGTAATATATGAGTTTGTCCTATCAAATTGTGATGTATTGTATACCAACCTGTAGTTACCTTTGCAGTAAATAAGACGTGTCTACACAGAATAAGTTTCTAGGGCAAACAACATTTTTAATGTGCTCTCATTCATTATTAAGAACAGACTTGAATACAATTCGATCTGAAAGTGTCAAGGATAGCCTTCGGCCAAGACTATTACAATGTTTTGGGATCTAAGAGAATTAGTCGTGCAGCAATTTCACTAGTTTTTCTTATATGTCTATTAAGATAGATATACATGTATGTGAAATTCATTGCTGAGAGGGGTGCCTCTGGGTAGAACCACTGACCTACTGCTAGCCATCCGGAAGGCTTCCTCTCTTTATTTACAGATGATATCAACAAATATCCTTTTATGTCTTTATATAAACACGACTGTTTGATTTTCAAGTATTTTGAGAGAAGTGTTATACTTTCTTAAGCTAGCATTTGATATGCTCCTGTAACCATTTTTGATCGGCCACTGTCCGGCCTACGTAGTACGTCTTACGTAGTACGGTGTTCACCTCGATCAAATCACCACTTCATTTAAACGACATCTATACTACTAATACCCCAGTCACAATTGGCTTGCGGTGGGCTTGCGAGTAGTTTGTGGCGGATTTCTAGCTATTAATGGCCGGGGCCCCACAGGACTCCTTACGGCTGCGTTGTCATTTTTTGGCATCGGGCGGGCACCGAGTTATAACTCGGTCACGAATCCAATCCGGCCGTCGGCCGACCTATTTTTTCGCTCATCAGGCCGGCGGCCGGTCAATGATTGCACGGAATTTGGCCCTTCCGGCTGGCTTGCGGTAAGTCAGTGGTTCTACCCAGTTGTCCGTCCGTGCATCTCATACGGGTTTCTCGGGTCATCCTCCAGTAGTAATTAGCCGGGCTTCGCGAAACGACTGATATACTGTCGAAGCGACGTAAAGCCCAACAAAAACAAAGAATTCGGCGACCAAATAGGAATAGAACGTAAGTTTAACCTGCTTTGTGTCACTTTTGCTAAAATGTACAGTTTTCTTTAGCAGTAGTTCAGACATCTTCTTTCATTAGTAGTTTGTCAAAATCCTAGACGAATTAACATTTGATGTGCACTCTGGGCCCGTATTCACAAAGCTCCTAAGGGAAAAAATTCCTTAGGTTTGGCCATTTTACCCTTAAACATAAGGAAATTCACAAAACTCATTAACCTTAGGATTTTTTTAAGTTGTCGATTTTTCCCTTAAATGTTAAGGGAAGTTTGACTGTCCCTTAACTTATTTAAGGAATTCCTTAAGCATTACACATGC
Organism: Macoma nasuta; assembly: GCA_032359355.1. NCBI lineage: Eukaryota > Metazoa > Mollusca > Bivalvia > Cardiida > Tellinidae > Macoma > Macoma nasuta. The sequence continues at coordinate 2,566 of JAULCE010514384.1, read as the reverse complement.
TCATTGTATTGTTATTAGGTTAAAAGTCATAGTGTGACCATTTGTTTTCTTAGCTAGATCATTTTCTATCTATTGATACTGGTTTTGTGTCAAGTAAGACAATGCTCTGTTTGATAGAAGTGGTTTTAAACTATTTTTTTTACATAAAAGTTTTCTTTTTTATTATTTTGTGGTATGACTAAGCAACAATAAGTGGGTGGGGGATGTTTTGCTGGATTTGTTTTAAAACCAATCGCCATGGTGATCCAGACGCAGCTCGTGCATCAGCGTGATGCACCAAAGTGGGTTCGTCGCTGAATCCAAGGCTTAACCCACCATCGCCTTTGACTTCGCTGTCGGGCTTCAACTTCCACTTCTGCTTCCAAAACAGCTACAACAATGTTGAGACGGTGTCTATGTATTGCTAGCCTCTCCCTCAGGCTCGCTATTCTCTGCTGCCGGCACGTGATCGATCACTGGTAGTTTCCTTAATGCAAACGAAAGAATGTGGATTTATATATTAATTATATACCACTTTCCATTCGGCTCGCAACAGTCATCTCGCGGAAACTGGACGGTGCTTGGTCGATGCCCGCCGGATTGCCGTCCGGGCACAGTACTATTCATTTAAATTTTCCGGCATCCTTGCGGCGCTCGGACGATAACCGGGCGATAGCCGGTCGATGATCGGCCGCCAGCGGTCCAATTAATAACCCAATGCTCCACCCTAAGGTTTTCCCGAATTGTCCGTATGCCGGCCGATCTGGCGCCCTTTTGTCCAAACTCAGTGTCACGCATTTGACGGCGACCGGCTCCGACGTATACAGTCCGCCCGATGCCTAGAGATCGGACGCATAGGTCGGCCGTCGGGTGATTTGTGACCGAGTCATTACTTTTAACTCGGACATAAAACCTGGTGCGGCGTTTCACATAGCAAACTGATCGCCAATCAATCGGTTGATGCCTGTCAGATGCCTGGTCGATGCCCGGCAGGATATCGGGCGGGTGCCGTGCAATTTTTGGACAACTCGGATAATCCATATATCGACAAGACGTCGCTCAGACGTCGGCAGGGCAACGCCCGGCGTCCGGCCGACTTGGCGGCGCCCGTTCAAAAAATGACCTGACCTCGACCGGTGCACGATCAGAGTGTGGCCGACCACCGATGCCTCGAAATAGGGGTATCGTTGAAGTATAGGTAGGGCATCGGACGAGTGCCTACCGGATACCGGCCGAAAAACGGGCCAATAATTCGATCCCATTTCCAGAAAAGCCGTCATGGCAGCGTGCGAGGCACTTTCAATTGTGACTGTGACTGCCCTATCGCGCGATCTTATACCCCAGTTACAATTGGCTTGCGATGGATTGCATGTAGTTTGCTGCGGATTTACAAATGTTATCGGCCGGAGCCCCACGGTCTTCTTTTTGCATCGGGCGGGCACCTAGTTATACCTCGGTCACAAATCCAGTCCGGCCGCCGTTCGATGATCGGCCGATGTATGTTTTCCCTCATCGGGCAGGCGGTCGGCCGATGATCGCACGGACATCGGAGCATTTTGGAGCATAGGGCGGCGGCCGGACAAATTCTAAGTCTCTACAAATTTTACCCGACGTCGGGCACGGTAAGGAATCGAGTTGAGATCGGATCGAGATCGGACCATCATTGCACGGAGATCGCCCGGTGCTCGCCCGACATCGGGTCCTTAGTACATGTGCCGGGAATTATCAAGGTGTGGCTAAGCGACATTTAAATCGTGTCTGATCCAAATCATTTGCCAAAGGTAAAAAAAGAACATATTATAAATGTGCAAATAGAATAACGGACCACGATGTGTGTATACTCGTTAAAAATAGAGGCACAAGGAATATCGCAATTATTTCATGCACTGTCTGGAGATTCGAATTTATAGCAAAGGGCTGTTAAACTGTCCTTTCTTTCACATAATAGACAGTTTTCGGCCTCTATCCTATACTCGATGCCTTGCCGTAGATGTATCCTATACATAAGCTAATTGTCAATATGTTAAGTTATTCATACCTCTATTGAGATTTATCCACTTTGTACATGTATCCTTGCACCAAAATCAATCTTCTCGCATGTATACATTACGTCAGGTCCGTATTGTTCATTCATACGAATTTCACATCCCGAAAAGATTTCGTTCACATTTTATTTAAAGCTTGTCCTGACAAACAGGCGACATCTACCGAAAGCAGAGACAGTCGAGTTGACATGACAAATTAACCGAAATAACTTGACACTTGTTGTTTTTTACCATAGTTGGTCGGTGCTACTACGGTAATCCACAACCGATTTGATATATTGTTGAGTCAGGTTTAGAGATGTACCGAATTACCGCACAGCGGCTAGCGGGAAATGACTGCAAACATTACAATGGCCGTATTCGACTGGGTATTTCGTTGTCAATGAAAAGGTGGCAGAGCTAATACGTCAATTTTATGAGTAGTAATAACTTTATTTAAATTGGATATCACATTAGGTGTAAAGACCAATTTTCTTTATGAATCTTTTGATATTATTAATGCATTACCGGAAACAGAAAATTTCGTTGAGAATCATTACAAT
>JAULCE010513274.1:0-16590 GCA_032359355.1 Macoma nasuta | reverse complement strand
TTCGTTCGGCATTAAGTAATCACCTGTCTTAAGTACGATCAATGCCTCGATTTTGTGTTGTCGTTCTAGACTGGCTTGACTTTACAGTACAAAATGTGTTCTTTTACTCCAAGATTTTAATCAAATCTATGCATATCGCTTTACACTGATATTTTCCCCGTAGAGTTTTCTGAGACCATTGAGACCAGTGTGAACGCGTCATTCTCTCCTACAATGAATAATTAACCCTTCGCCTGCTGCAACAATTGTCGTCTGCTCAAAATGTCGTCTGCTCCATTTTTAGATATCGTCCGATTTTCTTAAAATTTAGTGAATATATAGTCTGCGTGTCAAACAGTTTGAATCCAGATCAGACGCCGAATTACTCGGCGTCTGATCTGGATGCAAGCTGTTTGAATAATCACCTTAGTTGCGAACAGCAGGCTTAGGGTTAAAGTGATTTAAAGTGAAATGCTTATATCTAAACTCGCGCCCTACTGATCACGATAAAACGAGACTGGGTTATGATCGCAATCAGGTAACAAATCGTCTGTAATTGATATTTACCTCTTCAGGCCATACAAACATAGTAATAAGGCATCATATTCGAGTGCGAGAGGTTGTGGGCTCGATCCCCGACCGCGTTATACCAAGGACGTTTCAAATAGTGTAGCAGTTGCTCTTTACGGATTCAAGAAATACAAAACTCCCCGATGACCAGGCCGACAATTTTCCGGATTTTCCGGAATTTTCCGGATTTTAGAAATATTCTCTATAACCATTGTTCTAAAATTGCAAGCAGCATTGTTCACAATGAGACACCGTGTTACACGTCAAATGTCATCATAGTTTAATCCGTAGCACGCATAAAGGTGAATATTTGCAATGATTTCCGGATTTTTCATGGTCCAGTTATGGTCACCCTGGATGACAAAGTAAATCACATTGTGTAACCGTTTACTCCACAAGCTATGCTAAGACTTTTTTCTAGACATTTTTACTGCTCATGTCTGAGGATGGAGCGCTTGGTCAACCTGTCTCGCATCTTGAGCAATTATGAAATTCGAGCTGACATCCATTACGTTTTATGCTATTTTACTGGATGCTTTAATTGAAACATTTAATCCTCATGGGAGGTAGAAGCTGATACGCTTCTCAGTAACTTCTTTTTAGTTCACTTACCGAGCAAGGACCGCTATTCAAATTATCGGGGCCATTCAAAAGATCATTAATGGATGACTGTGCACAAGAACTTTAATATCAATATTTTCTTAACATAAGCGGCTTTTAGCACCCCTGTAGTAGTGGCTTTTGAACACAATGTAAACAATGGAGCAGTTGCTCGTAACGAGCAATTATCCATTTCCTAGAATGATTTCAACACAATTCAAAATGACTTGTTTTTCTGTTGTCAAAATGTTTATACGCAAGGTTGAAATATGGTATACGGCGTACAAACATATTCAAGCTTCGAATACCTTAGAACATCTCTACAGCGACCATTAACAAAAGGATTATTGGCGGTCTTTTTTGGCAGGTGGCTGCTAAATGCAGTACTTCCGTATTGCATTTAACAGCCACCTGTCTATAGCGGTCTCTGTACTGCCTCATTTAAAAGTAGAGAGGTTCTACTGTACCGTATGCCAATATGCCTCATTGAAAAGTGGTTATAGAGAGGTTCTACTGTACCGTATGCCAATATGCCTCATTTGAAAGTGGTTATAGAGAGGTTCTACTGTACCGTATGCCAATATGCCACATTCAAAAGTGGTTATAGAGAGGTTCTACTGTACCGTATGCTAATATGCCACATTTAAAAGTTGTTATAGAGAGGTTTTACTGTACAGTATGCCAATATTCCACATTTAAAAGTGGTTATAGAGAGGTTTTACTGTACAGAATGCCAATATGCCACATTTAAAAGTGGTTATAGAGAGGTTCTATTGTACCGTATGCCAGTGGTTATAGAGAGGTTCTACTGTACCGTATGCCAATATGCCTCATTTAAAAGTGGTTATAGAGAGGTTCTACTGTACCGTATGCCAATATGCCACATTTAAAAGTGGTTATAAAAGAGAGGTTCTACTGTACCGTATACCAATATGCCTCATTTAAAAGTGGTTATAGAGAGGTTCTACTGTACCGTATGCCAATTTTACCGATGAGGTTCGGTTCCGATTTTAATTCAATGAATCTCCGCGCTAAGGTTAATCCTTCGCCTGCTGCGAAAATTGTCGTCTGCTGAAAATGTCGTCTGCTTCATTTTAAAATATCGACTGATTTTCTTGAAATTTGGTGAACCTATTGTCTGAGTGTCAAGCAGCTTGGAGCCAGATCAGAATTCGAGTTACTCGGCGTCTGATCTGGATCCAAGCTGTTTGAATAATCACCTTAGTCGCGAATAGCAGGCTAAGTGTTAATCCTTATCCCTCCATGTAGAACTATTTCTTGGCTGCTTTTTTGCAGACATCTTGCATCCAGAGCAGACTCGGCTTCTGATTAGGATCCAAGCTGTTTGGCAACCAGGCAAATTCAACAAGGGTTAACCTTATACTGCTTAAGAGGACCTCGCCATAAAGTCGGAATATAATTGGGTTCAGAATTACTTAGCGTCTTATCAAGATCAAAGTTGTTTTATGGTTATTTTGAAATATATCTAATACATGCACACAACGCGCCTTTTGATGCCCTTGTAGCAGACAATTATTGACAATATTGTGGGAAATAAAGCATTTGCTCGTAAATTTTCAATGCAATATAAATAAAACCTTTTTCTTTTGCATATGTAAACAATTGACCATTTTTATCAGATTATTTTTTTATAGATGAGTCTATAAATAGCACGTGGAGGAACACGTTAAACATTATTGAACAGACGACACGCTTCTAGTTGGAATGAGAAATGACTTTTATCCAACAAATCGCGACCATTATTATGAACGACGAGAGCTTGCATCCAGATCAGACCGAATAACTGAACATTCCGATGGTGAAGCTGTTCGACTTCCAGACTCAAGTTAAGCTTTTTTGTAGCAAACTGAACAGAAATGCAACTTTAAGCAGACGAGAATTTTGCAGACGAATTGCTTGGCGTCAGGAAAAATGTGTGGGGATTAACCCTTATCACGCCAATCGCGAGAATAGGGTTGACGTCAACCAGATTGGACCCGTATCAGACGTCGATTAAATTGGCGTCTGATCCAGATTGGAGCTTTTTGATACTGGGGAAACATTTCACCGAATTTCAAACGAATCAAACAAAGTTAGGAGATCAAGCAGACGAGAATGCAGCGGACTATATGTTTTGGCGACGGGCTAAAGGTCTATATAAGACTTGAACTGTTTATGTTTGGAGCAGGTGCGATGCGCAGCAGAAATAAATAAGTCTGATATGGTGTGTGTACAAATAGTTTATCTTCGCCTGACTGTTTTATCTTCATAATGTCTATGAATGCACAGTGGGAGAAACGCTAAATAATATAACAAAAAGATTACCCCTGGGTTTTTAATTATTTTATAGCAGTAAGTGTCAAACGTTTTGGAGCCGATTCAGATCCGAGTTAACTGCCTACAAGCATTTTAGTAGATCATCGATGATCGGTAAATCACGCATTTCTTTGTAAAGAATAGCGTTACTCCTATTGTAAATTTGGTAGGCCTTGCTTTGTTAATTGTACATCTTATTCGTACGTGTTTTTCGCGTTAATTGTAAATCTGCATTTTTTGTGGATTACTTCCTTTTACTGGAATGCATTTGCAATAATTATTTCAAGGCTTCAGGCTGGAAACAGACGTATAGTTTTTAACATCAGAGTTACTTAGCGCACATGGGATGCAATTATGAATGAAGAAAAAATCATCATTATGTTTGGCATTTAATGCATTTCTTTATGAGTCTGCATTACATAAATTGTAACATTAATGGTGACTGGAAAAATTGTTTTACTGTCCAAACATAATTATTTTACGATACATACGATCACGGACTTACAGGTAAGTCCGTGATACGATATATAAATATATCAAGGACAATTCGAGAATCTTTTACACTTTTTAGGCCTCGCAATAGCTCTTTTGACTGAATATTTCTCCCTTTTTGGAATTAAAAAGTTTGTTTGTTGGTCGAGTTTTGCGGGCAAGGCCTTTTCTTACAAAACATATTATGCTCTTGCCCTAAAACTCCACACGTTTATTCAAGGTCATCACATTACCTAGTGGGACAAGTCCAATAATTCTTGATTGGATTTTGACTGAATTATTTCCCCTTTTTGGACTTAGAAAGTTTGGTTAAAGTTTTGCGTGCAAAGCTTTTTCTCAGAAACCATACATGCATTTGTCTTGAAACTTTACACACTTAATGAAGGTTGTCACATTACCTTGTTGGACAAGTCCCATAATTCTAGATTATACTATGACTGAATTATTCCCCCTTTCTTGACTTAAAAAGTTTGATTAAATTTATGCGTGCAAGGCCTTTCTCAGAAACCATATACATGTATGCTATTGCCCTAAAACTTCACACACTTATGTGAGTCCATCACATTATCTAGCTGGACAAGTCACATAACTCTAGATTGAACGTTTACTGAATTATTCCCCGTTTGTGTCAAAATGCTAAAAAGTCGAGCTTGCTGTCTTACGGACAGCTCTTGTTACTGTTTATGTTTGAAGCAGGTGCGATGGCTTAATAAATAAATAAGTCTGATTTGGTGTACAAGTAATCGATTTTATCTTTACTGTTTTACTGGGTTTGTTTTCATTATTCATTACAATTTACCCAAACACAATGCAATCGATATGCAAATAATATGAAAAAAGGAAATGATTTGGCCATTTTTGAAGATATTTTAATTACTTGTGTCACACAGTTTGCCGCCAGATAAGACGATTAGTTATTCGGCGTCTGCTTTTGCTCCAATCTGTATGTACATTTTGACACTGTTCAGTGTTAGATGTTAGATACTAACGTTTCTCTTACTGTATACGTTTAAACTTAGATCTGAACTAATGTTTATAATTGCAGTTTTGCCGGTAAAAAACTCTGCTTTTACTTTAACGGAATGGTACGACTCGTGCGTCACTTTCAACGAAATTGAAAACATTCGACGCGCTTTCCAGTCATACACGATCTATTCAGTTGCGGATCTAGGATATTTAGTTAAAGGGGGCGTTCTCTTTTCGCTAGAGGGGGCGTAAGTTCTGAAACTGGTGTCTACTTGTCACCGAGGGAGTAAGCTGAGTAATAAACTGCAGGTGTATCACATTACCGACTGTCATTGACAGTCGGTAATTTGATACACCTATAGTTTATTGAATCATTTAGTATTGATTAGATGTAGATCTATGCTAGGTTTGAAAATTCTTCATATTTTAAGAGTTTTGCAGTATTTTCCAAACGATTTCACCAAATACGTGGACAATTTTAGAGGGGCACGCGCCGGTTCCGCCCCCGCCTGAATCCGCCTCTGCTATTACATACGATAATCTGCGCCCTGGAGATATTCTCAGTCGAGCACAGTCGTGGCGGATAACCAGTGTAAAACAGGATTTTGGCAATCGCAAGATGGTCGTACGACTGCTGCACGTCTCGCAAACGTCGGGCGCCCTTCCAATGTCTCTGCATATTGCATGTGACTTGTATTAAAAAAAACTTGTTGCGAGTCGTCGTACGACTAACGTTTGACAAATTACGCGATTAATGAGGATTTATCTGAGACCCTTGTTACACCCTCAGCCATACTCCCCATCCACTTCAGATATGTTCCCTTAAATTGTAGATATGCTGAATAGATACATGAATAAGTAATATATGCATTCTAATTAAGCATTTCAAACACATAAGCGTACTTAAGCGCTTCTTAATCAGATGGCTATTGAAAATATTGTAAGAAATGGAGCATTTGCTCGTAACGAGCCAACGCTTCAGTTCCTGCAATGATTGCAATAAGATTGAAAAAAGGCATTTTCTTTTGTCTAGTAATAAGTCTCAAAACAATTATAGAGGGAAGGGTTGATGTAACAAGAATAGCGTTACTCCTATTGTTAGTCTGGTAGCCTATGGTTGGTTAATGACACATCCTATTTGTACGTGCTTTCGCTATAAATCTGCATTGTTGTGTGCAATACTTCCCTTTCCTGAATGCATTTGCAGTTATAAGTAAAAGGTTTCAGGCCGGAAACAGACATAGGGTTTTTAAATCAGGTGCCGTATTTATAAAGCCCCTTAGGAAAATCTCAAAGTTAAGTGAAAATTTCAAATGCATATTTCTCTATTTTAACCCACAATACTTCAATGAAACTTTGAATGCTTATGAAAAACATAGTTTTTCTTAATCATGCAAAGTTTCATTGAAGTACAATTTAAATAAAATTGGAAATATGCATTTGAAATTTTCACTTAAGTTTGAGATTTTCCTTAGGAACTTTATGAATACGTCTCCAGAATTACTTAGCGCACATATGATTTAATTCTAAAATAAGACAAGTTTATCTTTATGTTTGACAATATGACATTTAATGTGTGTCTCTATTAGTCTACAGTACATAAATGATAACATTTTTTCTTGACTGGAAACATAATTAATGGCGCCATAAACAGGTAATTTACGCTTCAATATACAATGTATCTAACCTCAAGTACACATCGAGATAATTTTGACACTTGTCAGGCCAATGCTACAATAAAATATATCATCATAATATTTCCGTGTAATGTTCAAATATCAAGTCTTTTTCGACTAATTTCTAATGCGGCCACTCTTTGAAGGAGAATGGAGGTATTTAAAGACAAGTGGTAGCTTAATATAGAACAAACGTAATGCAGAAAGCTCATATGGCTGTTTATAATGCTGCCCATTTGTTACTTGTTCTTATTAGATGTGGTTTACTGTAGATGTACACGGCGTCCAATATCGGAAACAAAATGAGAAACATTTATCGCAATTGACGGATCACCGAAGCGCCCGAAGTCACGCCCACTAAAATCAAAGGAGAAAACTCTTATCATCTCCGACAAAGCAGACAGACCTGAGGACACTTGCGTCTGTATGAAGTGGTAATCTGCAAAACATTCTCCAGCAGCGTCACCATTTTAACACAAATATCGAAACTTTCAACTTGTTACATCCCACGATGAGTTGACACACGAATATTTACGGTGTGTGTAGCTTGAAAGAAGTCTAGACCAAGATCAGACAGCAGCTACAGGAGCCTACAGGAGCTGTCTGATCAGATTGTAGGCTGTTTGTCAGTTTGGCCAGATTCTATCATCATGGCAATGCAAAACAATTATCATATCTACAATAATTATTATGATAAAAACTCTTTACTTATATCTTTCTCATTAAGCTTCTTTAATACTAATCCACAACGAAATAATCTGTTAAAAATATAAAAATAAAAGTGCCAATTTTGAAATGTGTTGAAATCATTGTAGCAAATTGAGAATTTGCGAGCAAATACTCAATTTTCTACAGTGTTTTCAATAGCCGTAAGTTACAAGGGTGCTAAAAGGCACTTCTGTGGGGGAAAGGGTTAATATTTTTCTGCAAATAGTATATACAGTGATCTTACATGTTCCTTCAGGTACGCAAATGGGAATCTAGCTTATTTCGAAATGAATATATTTATGAATAGAAATAGTAACTTAATTCAGTTAAAAAAGTAAAAGAAATGAAAGAAAGGAAGAAGCAAAATGCAAGTAGACAAAACTTTGCGCCACGTGTCACTAGCTAGTTTCAACATGTACCTCGGGTTCGGTCCTCACCAGAGGGGAAATCTCTTTGTGAGAAAGCATTCCGGCTGGCTTGCGATAGGTCAGTGATTCTACCCAATTGTTCTGTACAACCAAGACGGGTTTCTGGGGGTATTTCTCCACTAGTAATGGGCCGGACGTCGCCAAATGACTGAAATACTGTGGAAGCGACGTAAAACCCACCACTCTACATGTACATCAGTGTGCATTAGTGTGGACAAAAAATTGCATTTCACCGGTTTACGAGTATTTCACATATGTTTATATTGTTTTAATTATTTTCTATACATATTTGTTTCTTGTTACTTGATTAATTAAATGCAATGTGAAATATGCATATGCATTTTTCACTTTGCTTTTAATTATTAATAATAAAGTAACAAGTGGCTTTATATGGTTCTGAACCGTAGACAAATGTGAATTGGGTCACTAGAAAAAGAGTCAATCAAATTCGACCAATGCCTCGTGTTTGTGTTGCCGCTAAATACAGTTTTAACTGTACAATCAAATACGTGTTTATGTAGTCAAATATCTGGTATCTCTTTAAATGATATTTTCCCTGTAGAATTTTCTGATATATTACTAGTGCGAACGCGTCTTTATCTCCTACAATAAATAGTTAACGAGTAGATTTTATAACCAAACTCGCGTCCTACTAATAGCACAAAAATAGACTTAACCATAAACACAATTAGGTAACACGTCGTCTGCAATTGATTCTTATCACTTGAGACAATATCAGCCCAGTAGTATGGCGTCAGTTTCGAGTCTGTAAGGCAGTCTATGTTGTCTTTAACCCATCTACTGTCCTACCCCTAGTATAGTAACATATGCAAACAGCTTGAATCCGAATGAGACGCCGAGTTACTCGGCGTCTCATTTGGACCCAAACTATTTGACACTCGGCCAGTGGTTTTAACAAAGGTCGAGGGAGTGTGTCAAACCTAAAGCGGAAGTAGAACAAATATTGCGCATGTGCTCAACCTGCCTGACAGTGAAGGGGTTAGGGCTGTCCATAAATTGTACGTTACGTGTTCGTGTTAGATAGGTAAAACTGTAGATGTAAAAGACATCCAATATAAAGAACAAAACGAGAAACATAGTTCGTAATTAAGGGCAATATGACATATTTGAGTGTACTTCATCTTGTTGAAAGCCACGGTAATGGCATCGCGACATTGCCGTGTGGTAGGCACGTTGGGACTGCTATAAAAGCTAACTAATGGATTTGCATTTGCTTGTTGGTTTTATTTCCAGACTGATGTAAACTATCTTTGCGTGTCATTCCTGTCACTTTTTCCCTCTCATCGTTTGACTGATTATTCTTTTTGTACTAAGCGACAACCTGTCGTTTAAAGTCGTTGTGGTATCGTATTAGATGGCTTTTCATAACAGGTCTAACTATTATGTATAGAGTAACTTTATCTAGTTAAATGGGTTTGCGGCAGCTAGGGTGACCTTTTTTCTAATTAATAGATTTGGTTAAAGATTGCAGTTTGATTTGTTATAACCTGCAAGTTGGGTGCAACTGGCAGAAGTTTACGTGCATTATCTTCATCCAGTTATCAATAAAGTCTGGAAATGATAAAGGGAAACCCAATCCAATTAGAGGATAGCATAGATTCATTTGCGAGATGAAGTATACAGCTTGCTTGTACTGTTCTAATTAACCTTTTGTTATTTACTGAAATCATTCAGAATTTGGGTTTGATTTCGAATTTATGCATCCAAGCAAAACGTACCCATATATTTTACTAACTGCACTTGCTCGCCATTGGCATTTCGAAATTACGTTTTACAATCTATCCTGTCTATTGCGGCCATCACATAAGATATCATAGTGACTTTTACTTTTGATGACAGGTGATCACTTAAATACAAAACGGAAGTAATGCAGGGGCCGTATTCATAAAGCTCTGAAGGAAAATATCAAACTTAAGTGAAAATTTCAAATGCATATTTCCAATTTGTTTTCAATCATACTTCACCGAAAACTTGCATGCTTATGAAAAAATACATTTTTCATAATAATGCAAAGTTTCATTGAAGTATTGTGGGTAAAAATAGAGAAATCTGCATTTTAAATTTTCGCTCAAATTTCAGATTTCCTAAGGAGCTTTATGAATACGGACCCAGTTGTCTCATCAGAAAGCTTTTTGCATTACTTTCGTTTGACATTAAGTAATCACATGTGTTACATGTAACTACGTCGAACGCCTCGCTTTTGTGTTGCCGCAAAATACAGACTTAACTGTACCATAGAAAAGGTGTTTATGATCTTCAAGATTTAAGCCAAAATAGATGCATATTTCTTATAAGCTATATTTTCCCTGTATTATTTAAATGACCATTGAATCCAGTGTGAGCGCGTCATTCTCTCCTGCAATAAATAAACTAGTAACGAGTTTAGTTACATACGCAAACAGTTTGGATCTGAATGAGACGCCGAGAAACTCGGCATCTCATTCGCATCCAAGCTATTTGACACTCGGCCAAAGGTTTTACTAAAGGTCGGGGGAGTGTTTTATGGCTAAAACGGAAGTAGACAAAATATTTGCGCATGTGCAAAACCTTCCTGGCAGTGAACGGGTTAATTTCTCGAGCTGAGAACTTGCTGTCTTACATTTTCAACTTGAGATATCAACTTTAATATTTTACCACTGTCATGTAGCTCTTTCGTTGCCAATATCGCTAAATAAGACCATAACAAAACGTGCTGTCCCAGAAATAAAGCTGTGACCTTTCCAATGCCTTTTCTGATCAGGATTTCACTGTTTTCAATATAAAATGGGCCCCGTCGCGCGAAAGGGGCACTCGGACATACAAAAAAAGCGCTATCACTCCAGCATCTGGTCACGAAACTTACCATTTGTGTATTTATTTAAAGGTAGAATTGGATGTCCTCTAAGATTGCAAACAGTGAAGACTCTGACCAGCCGCCATGTCACACGACTGGTCTGGGACTACACTGTTTGCTTTGTCGTGCTCCTTTTCGCTTGACGTGGCCCAAATAGTTTTCAAAATAACATGTTAGGAAAGCTAAAATACATTCCTTTATTAACACATTTATTATTTCCCTAAAAACCATATCGTCGGCTGCGATCAAAAAAGCCGTAAGTGCCCCTTAAAAAAGGGCACGTACGGCTTTTTGGAACGAACCCGACGATATTATCTTAAACTTATCTCAGACGAGAGTTTTGGATTTTGCATCTGAAGATTTAAGAGCACTTGTTATTAATTATACATGTTTCCCTATGTTTGGAGACACACCGTTCTTGTTTTACATATGGAAGTAGGCTTATAGGTCGAATAGTTTGGAACAGGGACAGTTTTTACTCCCCCCTGCCCTATTTGGGTGAAACGCGTGCCTCGCATCTTGAGCAATTATGAAATTCGAGCTGACGTTCCATCACGTTTAATGCAATTTGAATGGCTGTTAAGTTAACACTACCAATCCTCATGGGAAGCTTAAAGCTGACACGTTTTCCGGTAACGTCTTCGGTTCTTCTACCGAAGAAAGGACGCTACTATGTTCCAACGGGATTAACCCCTTTTACCGCCGTAATCGCCTAAATGCGCCGTTGAAAATAGTGCAGTCCCAGATCCAACACCGCCTTATAAGAAGGCGTCGGGTCTGGGACTTCCCTCTTTTCAACAAATTCTATACCCGTGTAAACAGTTTTGGATTATACCAAAAATATTCAATCGTCTCTGTGATTAATTAGACTAAAATATTTTATCTAAAACTAGTATAATCCAAAACGCTATTTTTAAAATTTGACGCCGAAAGAATTTACGCTATTAGTTAACTCTTTCCTATACAAACTATTCTTAGACTTGTCCACAAGAAAAGAATCCGTTGAGAAATAAAAAAAAAGATAAAAAAAAAAGAATTGTATTGAAACAAATGTAGGAAATAAAGCATTTGCTCGTTACGAGCAAATGCTTGATTTCCTACAATTACACCAATACCATCAGTTACAGAGGCGCTAAAAGGCGTCTCTGTGGAGGAAAGTGTTGAGAATTAAATGAATTCTTCTGTGATAAATTGTTATCTTCAATAAAATCGAACCCCATTATCTCGAACGTGTTTAAGTCAAATACATGCTGTAATCACAACAAGAGCCGAACCCAAAACTAAGTCGTTGGCATTTTGTGTAATGTCGACCTATTTACCTGCGTTCAAACTAGTTATATCTCGAAGATGACTGGAAATATTTCATTAGTCATTAATTACTTGAATTAAATTCGAGATTCGTTTTTTTTATAACTGATAAAAATAGTCCGCCAACTTCAAGCTAAATCCACCAAAGCAAAAACGTATGTTCATTATTTTGATTAAAGCATGAATTTGACTTATTTCCGGGTTCGATAGTTATTATACCAACTTTCTAATGCAACAGTCACCGTTTCCTTCTTTAATAACTAATGCAAATTTACAATAATTGGCGCGTGCTTTCTATGGTTTCTTTTTGCACTGTCATGACTTTCGATATCTTAAGTGAAACATTGCGCAGGTAATTCTATTTATTTAAAAACTGATGGAAAAGCATACAGCACTGTTGGAAAAATGACATTTTAATTAAGCCGTATAAACTTGCCTCATCTTCATAGAGCCAGTATTAGTTTTGTTAAATAAATGTGTGTCCTATGAGTCTAATCTTGTTCTATGAACCTATGCATGTTGTTTCAGAATCAGATGACTCGGAATATTGTTTATTAATGTGTTCTTGACAAGATCCATAAGGATCAAAACAAACAATGGAGACATTCTTGCAGAAAGTCACTAGATTTTCAAACACAGTGTACATTGGACATATAACCCGTGTTGCGTTAGAAATTTGGTTCAGAATATTAACCCTTAGCCTGCTATTCACTACTACGGTGATTATTCAAACAACATAGATCGAGATCAGACGTCGAGTAACTCGGCGTCTGATCTGGAGCCAAGCTGTTTCACACTCAGACAAAAATTTGAAAAAAAAATCGGACGATGTTTAAAAACTGAAGCAGACGATAATTTGAGCAGACGACATTTCATAGCAGGCTAAGGGTTAAGCTTCGATTTCAGTTGCATCCGACAGTTTTTAAGTTTACACCAAAGGAGTTAATCCAAAGTCGATATCATCATTGACCCTTATCCTACCGCCATAAACAATAGTCCGCTCAGTTCTCGTCTGTTGATCTTTACACCTTATTCGTTTTTTTTTAATTTGGTGTAACTGTTGCCCCAGTATCAAACAGTTCGGTAAACTTAACTGTATACGCTATGTATAGATTTATCCACAAGGAAATGTTCTGTAGAAAAGGCTGAAATATCTATATAGCCAAAAGAAAAATTGCAAGTTTTGAATTGTTTTGAAATATTGTGGGAATCGGAACATTTGCTTGTTACGAGCAAATGTTATTTTTCCCACAAAGTTTAAAAAAAAATGTCTACTACCCCGCCAAAAGTCGATTCAATGAAATTGATTTACCTTCTGTTTTTATCTTTGCATATTTAACCTTTTTTTCCCACAGAAGAGCCTATTAGCGCCTCTGTAATTGATTGGTTTGATCCTCGCCCAAGGGGTAAAACTCTTTACGTTAGAAAGCCTCCCGGTTGACTTGCGGTAGGACAGTGATTCTACCCAGTTGTCCGCCTGTGCAACCCAGACGGTTTCTGGGATCTTCCTCCATTAGTAATTAGCCGGAAGTCGCTAAATGACATCAATAATTATAACATTGTAACCGCCCACTTTTTCTTACCGAGCAAATACGTTATTTCCTACAGTGATTTCAATACAATTCAAGACTGACGCGTGTCTTTTGTCTATGTTTCCAATGTTGTTTCCTTGCTTGCTGGCTGGTATCAAGATAACTTGTAGAGGAAAGGGCGAGTAATGAAGCTACTGGTTCAAGGGCGAACACTGTACTATACTTAGACCAAGGCTTTCTCAAGACATTCCTCTCGAGACTTGGGTTTCCTGCCTCTGATAGAAGCTCTGAATTATTGTTTCGCATACGAGCGTCAACCTCGCTATGAAATTACTCAGGTTTCCGTTTTGTAAAACAAACTTAATGCTATACTGAAATAAAAGAGTAGTTGTAATCCATGTTGGAAATAATTTGATTTAATTTAAGGTCCCAGATAACATGCGTATTAGAAATGCTAAAATCCTTATTTTTTTACAGAACTCTATGGTTTTGCCATTCGATATATGGAATGCTTTAGACAATTCTAACGAGCGGTCACATCATAGAGTTGGGTAGATTTTCTTTGTAAAAAATGCATAATTTACGCATGCTTATCTGACTTCCTGGTTAATTGAATGAAATATTAAAGCGGATCACACTTACTTCTTATGCCAAGACACCGTCTTGGAACTGATCTGTAAACTTGCCAAAAGTTACTTCATTCGACCATCCTGCCTTTTGAAGAATATCGGACACTGGTACTGCATTCAGCTTTGCCTTGGACACTGCTTCAGCTCTAACACTATGAGATCCGAACTGTGTAGTGTCTATTCCTGATCGTGCCATTACTGTTTTAATCCAACGTGAAATTGTATCCCTGGTAACATGTTTGTAAGGTTTAACATAACTCAACAGAAGCCTATTTTCTTCTGCACTCAAATTTTGTCGTAGAACCCTTGTACGCGACAAATATTCTTTTAACACAGTATATATACAAAGCCTCCTGTCTGGAGGATAGGCCTTAAAAGAAATGAATGATATGTTACATCCTGGCCTGTTTTGTTTCAAAGAACCTTGTAACTTGAACATAAACTCAAATTTTAACTTTTTATAACTATCAACTGTAATCAAATGTAAAGTCTGGACGCGTGCCGCTTGAATCAAAGCCATGAGCATTGTAATTTTCAGCGTCAAATCTTTCAACGATAGGTATTTAACCGGAGAAAGTTTCCGTAAATAACCCAACACCAGATTAACATCCCATATAGCCGTATATCTAGGCTTTGGTGGTTTCATATGAAATATGCCTTTCATGTAGCGGATCACTAATGGATGATTTCCAACCCGAAATCCCTCAAATGTCAACCCTAATGATGACAGAGCACCTCTTGCAGTATTCAGACTTTCATATCCTAGTCCTTTGTTATATAAACTTGTAAAAAACTCCATCACTTGTTCCAGAGTTGGTAAAATTGAATTAATTTGCCTTTCACTACAGTGTGAAAACCACCGTTTGATGAAAACACTGTACTGTCTTTTTGTTCCAGTTTTCCATGAAGACATGAGGATGGAGGTAGTTTGCTCTGAAAATCCTTGTTTTCTGAATATGTTCCTGACACTTTGCATACCATTATTCGTAATTTGTTCATTAGTGGGTGTTCTATTTCTTGAAGTTGATGTGGTAGCTTCAGCAGCCCTTTCCTTTTGCGAATTATTACTGGCACATCCACTAGCAATTCCATCAGCGATGCAAACCAGTTTTGGGTTGGCCATACAGGTGCAATTACAATGCCCCTGGCTTTCTCTTCTCTGATCTTTTGAAGACACCGTCCCAGCAAGCTGAAAGGTGGGAACAAATATACATTGTCTACCACAGTCCATTGTATTGAAAAAGCATCAATGTAAGAGGCATCCGGATCTGGATGCCATGCACAGTAATTTTCAATTTGCGCATTCAATCTTGATGCAAACAGATCTAACTCAGGCTTTCCAAATCTTTCGCATATTCTTTGAAAAATATCTACATCTAATTTCCATTCATGCCTGTCATTAAATTTTCTGGATGCACCATCAGCCTCCACATTATCGGATCCAGCCACATGTGCACATGTTATCCATATTCCATGCTCAATACACCACTGCCAAATATCAAGACTAATCTGGTTGCACACTAAAGATTTTATACCACCCATATTATTTACATAACAAACAGCTGTTGAATTGTCACAATGAATCTTGACATGCTTGTTCTGTATTTGTTTTTGAAATGCTTTCAGTGCAAACAGTATTGCTAAAAGCTCTAAAGCATTGATGTGCATAATAGTTTCTGAACTATTCCATCTACCACCAGTAGTACAATTCTCTGAATGTGCTCCCCAACCTGCCATAGAAGCATCTGTGTAAATTTCTATGTCTCCTGTACCTCTTACAATGTGACGTTTTTGTTCACAAATATTGTCTATCCACCACTGTAAATCTGTTTTCATTAACTCAGTTATCTTCATTTTTGAATTAAAATTGCCTTTATTTGCTTGTAAAGCCTGAATTTTTTCCATTTCTAGTTTCCTATAATGTAATTTGCCATATTCTACAGCGGAAAAGCTAGCTACTATTAGCCCAATCACCCTGGCAACATCACGTATTGTTGCTTTCATCTTACCACATAACTCTTTACATGCTTTCATAATACTCTCTTGTCTACTTTCTGTTAACTGCACTATCATTTTTTCTGAGTCAATGATGTTACCCAAATATACAATACGAGTTGTAGGAATGAAAACAGATTTCTCATCATTAATCATAAAGCCAACAGTTGACATTAAATTTACCGTTTCTGTGACATTTTTGGAGCACTCGGACACTGTGTCCCCACCAAGCAAACTGTCATCAATGAATCCAGTGTTAATGTATCCCATGCTACGTAACTTTGCATATATGGGTTTTAAGAGCTTTGTGAACAAACGTGGCCCTTCACTTACGCCATTTGCTAAACATGTATATTGATATATGCTTCCATTCCATGCAAAACAGAAATACTTTTGTTGTTCCTCTGCTATTTTAATAGAGTAATATGCGTGGCGTAAATCAACAGATGCCATGTACATGTTTTTTGTAATCAAAGTCAATGCTTTTTCAAATGTTTCCATTTTGAAATGTGTGTATGGAATGTGCTGATTTAATTT
>JAULCE010512163.1:0-16594 GCA_032359355.1 Macoma nasuta | reverse complement strand
ATGAGCAAATAGTGTAGACCCTCAACAGACTGCTCCATCAGGAGCAGTCTGATCAGGGTCAACACTATTTGCAACTCTGACTGGTCATACTGAACATGATATTGTTCTCCATAAAATATGCCTTTTGATGCCTCTCATACAGGCACT
This sequence comes from Macoma nasuta, assembly GCA_032359355.1. NCBI lineage: Eukaryota > Metazoa > Mollusca > Bivalvia > Cardiida > Tellinidae > Macoma > Macoma nasuta. The sequence goes on along the minus strand of JAULCE010512163.1, from coordinate 16,447 downwards.
CGAGCATCACAGACAGTTTTCCTCGGCCTCAGTAAAACCAGTCTGGCTAATTTTCAGCATGGTTAGCATATCAACCAGATTGCACCATTGTGCTTATTAAGTGTTTCTACTGTGGATTTATACAATCATTTTTCATGTAAAAACTAAGTACAAAGAATAATTTATTCAGTCACTCAGAGATCTAGAGCTACAGTAAAACCTGTATTAAGTGACCATTCAAATTACAAAATATTAGTACAGTAAAACCTCCCTTAACTGGACACTCTCTTAATCGGAAATACAACTTAAATGTGGTTTTTAAGACAGGATACAGCTTAATGTAGGCAGAAAGGAATACAGAAAGCTCCCATTGGAGCTTTCTGTATTCCTTTCAGCCTTCATTAAGCAGCTACCTGCATTAACAACACATCATTCGTTTGTTAAATGTTTCCGGATAAGAGGGGTTTTACTGTACTTTGTTTAAACAAGTGGTCACTTAATGCAGAAATTAAGTGATACAATGATCCTTTAAGAGTTCTACATTAAGTGACCACCTCAGGCACCTGTCTCTTTTTGTATCGATGCTTCATAATTTGACGGTTGCGTAATTAAGGTTTGATTGTAGATAAAATACAACTGTACACAAAGGATCAAAAAACCTTCAATGTCGCTTAAGAGATTACTGTTGGTAAAAATATATTGCCTACAATTTAGTACACAAACCTATTGCAAACAGAGAAGATCCAAATCAGAGTGTTTTACAGGAGCCCTCTGATCAGGGTCTGCACACTTTGTTATGAAACCAATTCAACAATACAGTTGAAACTCGTATGTCAAAGTTATGGGACTATTCTAATAAGTAATCGGGTAATTCAAGCTTATAAAAATAGTTCCCACAATTTCATCACATATCCACAAACCTATGAATTTGGTTCAGATTTTAGTTTCCATTAAAGGCGTTTGTGGCAGTAAGGGTGCTATTTTTCTAAATAATAGATTTTGTTTAAACTTTGTAGTTTAAAAGAACATGCAAAAACTTGTTGAAATATGAAATAAAAAATAGGGGTCATTGATATTTTTAAGAATTTATTGACTCTTTTCTGTGTGACCAAATGCACACTTTTCCACGGTTTAGAACTATATAGAGCCATCATAAAACGATAAATTAAATGCAATGTGAAAAATGCATATGCATTTTTCACATTGCATTTAATTAATCAAGTAACAAGAAACAAATCTGTATACAAAATAATTAAAACAATCTAAACATGTGTGAATCATCGTACACCGCTGAAACGCAACTCTCGCGAGAGCCAAGATTTGTAACTGCCGCAAACGCCTTTAAACATTTACCTTCAGGAATCAAATACTCTGAAATCACATTAAGATACTATTACATTTTGCATGTGTCACTCAGTTGAACAAACAAGCGCTATATAAAAGCAATAATAACGGAAATATATCGATGGATTGGTGCAAACCTAGTGTAACTCCTTTACAAATGTGAAGGAGTTACAATAGTTTGGCACAAAGCCATCCATCGATATGCTTTCTCACTGGATTCTATCTCGTTGATGGTAAATATGATGTAACTGGATGATTGAATGCCAGTCATCATATGTGTCACCCTTATTCTGTAGTCTCGCTATTGCAATTAATTTGATCACCAACCGTTATTGCATCTATAGTTCGCTGTTGTAATGTGACATCTGTTGTTCTTGACAGTACTTCTAGCAATGGTAATACATGTTGATGAACTGTTCTCTTCTAAAACAACTCATGGTCTAAATTTTATAAATAAACATTGTTTACCTCCAGAATACAAACTCTTAACCTCATCTTCATCGATTCACAATTTCAGCTTCATAATCTAAGGAAATAGATTGAATTCGGTATTTGAAAACCTTTTTCGATGATGAAATTATGATATGATCAAGATTATATCTGGAATGTGAAAAGTTGAAATTATGTATATTAGAATACTACAATCTTACACGGTTTAAATTTTCTATATCATAAATGACGCCGCCAGCTTTATATAACGTCGTTATATATACTCGATATATAACTAGTGATATGACAATGCTAATTAACGTCATAATTGTGTTTAAATGACTGCACTTTATAGCAACATTATATGAGTTTAGCGCTATTTTTAGTCGCATTGGAATGTATGATATAAAAAGAATCTTACATCCGCTTCATTTTGTATAGTTTATGAGAACTCGTTTTATATTTTCATTTTAGCATGACCAAACTTGTGACATCCTCTATTTACATCGCCCGTCTTGGTAAGATATTTCAGCCTCAATAGATCTACAGGCATGCACACTATTACCCATTTCAAACAATGTATCCAATCATCATCAGATAAATAAAGAGGACAGTGTTTAATTATTCGTATACAAATTTACTGTAAATGTGAAACACCGTTGCATTTTTCTGTTTATTCCAGGGCTGAATCTATAAGCCTGGTGTATTAACAAATGAAAATATGCTAATTAATAATTCAGGAATGGTTACATTTGTAAACTAAATTAAGATGCAGTAATAGATATTAGTCTCGTACAGTATGTTCATCAATCGACATTACGATTTAATATTCCCTGATTGAATGCATTCGTATCAATTCTCGTGAAAACTTTCTCTGAATGCTTTTCCTGCAAACACGGGCAAAACCGACAGTTTAATTTTCTAGTGGTGTAAAGCGTATTTTCGCCCGTAGTTGTCTGAAAATATGACAAATGGTAAGTATTTAATCAGAAACAACTAGACACGACGGCTTCATATGCGGGGGTACGAAATCTTCAGCAATGGTTTAATGGTGACTATTTTATGCTGAATTCAAGAGCATTTGCTACGTACCGTTATATATATATAGTCGACAACTAGCGAATGATATAGAATAATTTCATCCTTACGTTTTTTGTTACGTATGTGTCTTCAAGAATTCAGAACATTTAATGTATATTCTGGTACTAAGTCATTAAATGCGCACCACCCATTAAATAATTATTAAGACACATAACAGTTACGTAGTTGTTTGAAATGTATGATATTTTAAAATACATATGAGAGTTAGACTTCACAAACACATTATAAACTTAAATTGTGTAAAGGTGTAGTAATTTCATAATATTCGCCTGCAAATCTACATAGGAAATACTTTTTTTAAAGTGTAAGTACATATTTGGATTTTTGAGTCATTGAATTTGGGCATGTTTGTATGCAAGTGCATGTTAAGTTAATACTCAAGCTAGAAGGTTGAGAAAGTGTGTAAGTTTTATTTTATATATGGTAGGTTTTGAACTTTTAGATCTACCTGGTGTACACATCTATAAAAATTATTCTAATTGATGATAAAATTCCAGCTGATAGGGATTGTTTACAGCAAGTTCACTAATACATGGACATTCATTTATGTATATTCATGATTATTGCAAACACTGTAGACCCAGATCAGACAGTTCCTACGGCAGCGGTCTTATCTTGATCTGCAGTATGTGCCTGATTGATTTAGTTTGGCCTGAGTATATCGCTTCTGCCAAACAACATATATATTGCCTTCTTTCCATGCTAAATACAATAGCTAATACCCTTATCACTCCAATCGCAATCATAGTGGTGAAGTCAACCAGCTTAGACCCGGATCAGACGCCGAGAAACTCGGCGTCTGTTCCGGATCCAAGCTGGGGTTTCAACAAAGCGAACAGGTTAAGAGATCAAGCAGACGAAAAATTAGCGGACGTTTTGGGTCGGCAGGACAAGGGTTTTAGTCAAAGGGTAGGGTCTTATCATAATTTTTCATGAGGTTAAGGTTTATATAATAGTAATAATGGAATAAAACGTATATGTACAAAGACCAACGGTAGCTGCATCAAACTATTGATTTGTTAATTAATTTTGAAAAATTGAATTAATTTTTAGTTTTAAAACATTATATAAACAGGCATTTACCTGAGCAGAAGCGGCTCGTTTCAGTCTTAAACTTTATTTAAGGCTAAGATAACTGTTTGTGCGTTTCCTTTTCTGAATGTTACATTTTAGGATAAACTAGATCGCAGTGATTTATTATACATGTAGTATAGCACAACAGTAAATTGGTCAAAGTTGTGGATTTTGATAATTAAGGCTAGCATGATGCATTGGTTTGCTTTATTAGTGACAGCTTGTTCTTGTGACATGAGAAAGCTAGAACACATTTGGCCGACGTCACAGAGAAAGGGGCACTCGGACATATCAAAAAAGCGTTGACTCAGCCCTTTTCAGCGCTATTATTCAATCATCTAATTACGAAATGTACCATTTGTATTCATTAAAAGGTAAAATGTGATGTTCTTAACAATTGCAAACAGTGCACACCCAGATCAGACACCACACTAGAGACGTGGCGGCTGGTTTGGGTCTACACTGTTTGCAATGTCCGAGTGCCCTTTTTCGCATGACGTCGGTCAGTTCTGTTTCTACGTGAGATTCTTATACACCAACTGTTTCAGAATTTGATATTTTTAATGTACATCTTTTTTAATTGTATAGTCGATTTACTACCAAAACAAAGCAACTGCCACTTTGACAAAGTGGCATTTTCGTTGTTTTAAAATAAGGTGTCGGTACTCTTCAAAGTTTCAAGTTTACGTAAATGCCATGTTGGCATATGACACAAACGGGCTTAAGAAGAGCTTTCTGGCACAATGTGCCATTTTGCAAAACGAGTTTGGATAAAACCCAACGATATGCAGTAATGAGTTTTAACGAGTTTTACTAATTAAGCTCTTTTTGTTTTGTTTTGTTTATAAAAGCGCTTACATTTGACCTTACCTCTGGTATAGTAAATTGAATGATGTAACATTCTTATACTATCTTGCATCAGCATGCAATTCATAGGCTATGGCAACTGGTTTCTTCTTCAAAGCCATTAATCAGTTGCATTCGATAAACTAAGAATCACTTTCCTTCGTTACGAACTTTATTCTTATCACTTTTGGACAGTTCTGCTATAAGCTCTTCTTGCTCCATTTTGAAATTAAATGTTTCAATGTATATGTTGTTGAATAGAAGATTATAAAAAACAATCAGTTTAGAACTTAAGACTCCAAAAAGGTTTTCCTCGAAATGGTGAAACACAATACGGATAAAATGAAATTGGACTGTCCTTTGCAAGGTTTCTGGCATGTTTTTCTATAAATGTACTCAATTGGACAATTCATGAAAAGTGTTAAATACATTGAAAAGTGTTAAATACATTGAACTGTATTGTACTCTTAACATCAAAGTCGAATACACAAATCTCAATTTGCAGTATAAATGGTTATTTTGAGAACATTACTTATCTGTTATTTGAAATAATACACCAACTAACCGAAAAATGTAATTAGTTCTGATATTTGATCGCTCGCATTGGACTATGCACTTAACCATTTCAACACCACTGTCTGAAAATGTGTTCTCGCAAAGAAGTGAAACGGACTCGTTTTATTCCTTACTTTATCCAAGACCGATACTGTTCGACAACTAGATCTAAATTTGAATTAAAGGCGTTTTCGGCAGTTACAAAATCTCGGCTCTCGCGAGAGTTGCGATTCACCTGTTCACGAGCATTTCACACATGTTTAGATTGTTTAAATTATTTTGTATACATATTTTTTACTTGTAATGCTCATAAAACGATTAACTAAATGCAATGTGAAAAATGCATATGCATTTTGCACATTGCATTTAATTAATCGTTTTATGAGTGTAATGGTAAGTGGCTTTATATGGTCCTAAACCATAGAAAAGTGTGCATTCGGTCACATGAAAAGTGTCAATAAAATCTTAAAAATATCGGTGACCCCTATTTTTTATTTCATATTTCAACAAGTGTTTGCATGGTCTTTCTAACTACAAAGTTTAAACAAAATCTATTATTTAGAAAAAAAATCACCCTTACTGCCGCAAACGCCTTTAAGTCTCTATTCTGGCGCCCAATAAACGTATCGAGCTGAGATCTTGCTGAAGTTTCATTTTGGATTCCTCATTCAATTTTTCACTGGCAGTCAAATCTTAAGAACAGTGGCAATACAATTAAGGGCGATATCTGAAGTTGAAATGTTGAGATTGAGCACAATATCAGGTCGAAACGTTTAATGGAGTCTAATAGTCTTTCCACGGCGGCATCTGATTTGGGACTGCATCACTTGCGATTGCGCTTATAAAGTCTATGAGTTAAGGATACAGATGTAGTTTTATAGCTCTTATTTCCTACTTAAATAACTGTTTGGTCTGCTCTTTGCCATGCAAGAAAAACAGTTATTTGAATCTACTGGATAAACAAGTTTGGTCGTATTCGGCTAATGATGTGTAAAGCTCGTTCAACGTTTTAAATTTACGATTCACACGCATTTCCTGATACCGGAATCAATTAGCTAATGAGCTTGAACGAAGTGCACCAAGCCAAGTCAGTTGCGCGGACATGGATTTGTGGCATCTAAGGCTGAATGTGTTTGTTAGTTTTTAAATAATCAACCAATTACATGTACCTCAAAATCTATTAAAGACTTATGCTGATTATTCTGATGGAAAGTATGTATGTCAAAAAGGACAAATAACTTTTTAAATGTTTTTGAAAACATTATAGGGACTGCTGCAATTTGCTCGTCACGAGGAAATGCTTCATTCCCCGCAATATTTTCAATAGGTATCTGTTACAGAGGCGTCAATGGGCGCTTCTGTGGAGTAAAAAAAGGTATTCTTATTTTCATGATAAAATTATATCCATTGGAAGACTGTAACGTGAAAACAGTAATTGTAGTAACCTTTGCAAACAGCTTGGAGCTTGATCAGACGCCGAGTAACTCGGCGTCTGATCAAACTCCAATCTGTTTGACACTCAGATTGTACTTAGATCTATTCTACCAAAAACATTAAATAAATATATATAAATATGAGCAGACGACACAAAGTTCAGACGAAAATATCTCGGTCGAGATATTTTGTCAAAGGATATATAATAAAGTGCGTACTTCGACGAATTTGCCATTTACGAGAAGGAATCATGCAGCGACATTCCTTGTCCATTCAAACACGTTTTCAATCCATGCCAAATGGTGGATTGTTCGTTTTGTAACGTGCACCGTGCAAAGACGCAGAAGATCCATTCAGCGAAAAACATGCTCAACCCTGAATGGGTCGACGGTGTCTTTATACATAGCCCTGATCCTCTAAACGAGAAACTGGTAATGCTAATTTGCATATACCATAAACGTTTAACTTACGTATTACTTCCGCCGGGAGCAGAACCGTTACACTACTTTCCCCTCCCAGAAGACTCGCCCCAAGTCTTGGCCTGGGAAACTCGTGGGTAAGGCAACTCCGGTCTGGCAGTTGTCTCCTTAATTATCCCACCGCTGTCACCAAATGTAATGTGCACCGGGCAAGGGCGCATAAGATCCATTCAGCGAACAGCATGCTCAACCCTGAATCGGTCGACGGTGTCTTTATACATAACCATGATCCTCCAAACGATGAACTGGAAATGCTAATTTGCATATACCATATACGTTTACCTTACGTATTACTTCCGCCGGAAGCGGAACCGTTTTGTTTTGCTTCTCAAGGTTGTTCCGTTTTGAATAATATTTAAACAAGTATCAGTCTGCACTTATGTCTACTGCTAACATTGTTTAAATGACACACTTTTAGGGATACATGTTGAAGCGCATTGACCTTTGTATCAATTTACATCTTTTATCAAATTTTAGAAGAAATTTTGTCATTTACCCCTTTTCTGCAGATCGCGACCATTATAGAAAATCCATTCAGTTCTGTTCCGGGTTAGAAAACGAGTAACTCGGCGTCTGACTCGAATCAATGGTTTTGACATTCCGCCTTTATTCTGTCCAAAATTTAAGAGAATGTGATAAAAGAAGAAGACAGATCTTGCAAGTTATGACAAACGCGATCTATCCTAGAAGCTAACATAAAATTGGGGAACGACACAAAATAATTCTACACCAGCAACGAAAACAAACACGTAAGAGCTACCAATGACGTCAAGATGTAAAACGCCTTGGTATTTCATTGTTTTAAGTAAACAAGGGGAGAACACAACAATGATTAGAGACGATGAGGTGAAGAAAAATAAATATCTAGATAAAATAATGTCTAGTTGCCGCACACATAAAACATTGTACAAAAATACGTCAGAAAGCCAACAGAAGGAAAAATCTACACCGACACCAAAATAATAGCACCGGGCTAAAACAAGGCTGAAAATAAAGTTTGAAGTGTGCAGGCGACATTTTTAGCAGAAAATAAGTTTCTCAGCAGGCTAAGTGTTTATTACAATACATGTTTTTGCTGACTTCATAATTGCACCTGAAAATGCACGCTTGCTTAAATGGTATATTAAACGTTAATTGTGAATCATTTATATATATTTATGGCAATATTAGTACTGAAGTTAAAGGATAAAACCTGACCAATCACATATTGTATTTGTTTTTAAATATTTCCGTTATTGTACTGGCAAACGACAAAGAATGCGCGTGTAACATCAGTATAGCTATAGTTATTGTAGATTAGATATATATAATGCATTTGATGTTATCCTAATAAGACACATGACTGCCAACGCGGATATGATACTAAGACAAAGGATGGATATATGCTGAACTTTAGACACGGCTTGCTAGGAAAACCTCTTGTAAACAGTGTAGATCCAAATCAGACGCATCGTTTAAACCTGTCGTCGGATCAGGCTTACACTGTCTGTAGAGGGTTTACTGCCCGAAAACGGTCCACCTATTTTCTTATGACTTTTTAAAACATTGTAGGAAATTGGTCATTTCATAAAGTATTATAAACTATTAAAATGCTATTTTACTTTTTTAAAATATTATCCAGATGTTTGCATCATGGATGACTCTAAAATGCATATGATACAATGTGTTATTCAAGCGCACGGTTTCGTTAAATCATTTTGGACCAAAAACCAAACCAAACCAGCATACACAAACAAATTGGATAGTATCGAATATTTTACGTAAACAGACCGTAATATAATTACTTTGACATTTTGACAACCAGGCAAGCCCAATGAACATTAAACGGTGTTTGATCAAATGGTCTGATAATGCACCCTATCACTTTGATGTCTCTCTAGTTACAATAGAATATGTTTGATAGACGCATTAGTGATAAATGAAAGGTCAAACACAAATGTAATGATAGCGATTTCGTCAAATAAATATTAGTAATTAATTTTGCTCCGTTATGCTTCGTTTTACAGGGTCGCGAAGGAGTATTATATAATATTTTCATGGCTTTTATAAGAGCGATTATAGATACACGTGCAACTCTTCATCTCGAAGACGGGGCACCATTAATTTGTGCGAATTAGTTTGTTCGAATTACTCGAGGCTCGAATGGTTATTCGAACTAATAAAAAATAGTCACCTCCGATTTCGACATGTATCTACAAAGCAAACGCCTATGCTAATGATACAATTATAAATAAAATTAAAGCATGAATTCGACCTAACTGAGTTTGAGATAACGAGGTTCGACTGTTTTAGAATAGCCTTTACAAATTCAATGTGTCACTTGACGCCTTTGATGGTCCAAAAGATACAACATTGTGGCCCAGGATATCCTTTGCTTTGCAAGACTGTAACGTAAAAACGTAATTGTAGTAACCTTTGATCAAGCTCCAAGCTGTTTGACACTCAGATTGTACTTATTCTACCAAACAAATAAATACAAAAAAAATATACATATGAGCAGACGACAAAAAATGCAGACGAGAAAATATTGCAGGTAACAATTGTCGGTCTTTCAAAGAATAAAACAGGATATACAGTACCTGTTTAAGGCTCTCCGACATGCGATTTTCCGAACGATAACAATTGGTTGATTTTGATTGTTTTTGCAGATCTATAAATTATGGATCCATATCAACCCTGGCAAACAGGCGTGATCTACGATCATGACGATTGATCCCAACTAATGTTTAGTGAAACAGACTAAATTTTATTGCAAACGAATAAATTCTGCGTTGATATCATTGGCAATTTGTATCTACATATTGGATGGCACATTTTTCACCATCCAATTTATTTCCAATGTAAGACAAAGGTAGTATATGTATAACTGGCGATGATTTAATTGTAAATCGTGAAATAACAAAACAATGTATCTCCTATGAAAGTAATATGCTATTGCTGTTTAAATTATGGGTTTTTACCTGGCAACCGTGTTTAATCACCACCCAAAGGTAAAACAACAAGAATACAAATTTGTTGCACTGACACTTTTGATTGCGCTGGGTGGCTTTGTTTCCCATTTATCAGGACCGTTTTGCAAACACATTTTCTATACAATTCATTCAGATTAATGATAACAATGCATTCTGCATGCCACATACAGCAATTATTTTCACAATTATGTAGTTGTTATACCCTAATGATTTTCATTCACCGTTAACTTAAAAAGTTAAATTTTTGATGTCTCTGTACCATATGACTATTGAAAACATTGTTTGAAATGGAGCGTATAATGGGCGAATACTCCATTTTCTACGATGTTTTCAATACCATTTAAAACTGGTGTTTTCTTTCTCCAGAAAGTTCTCAAATTTCATGTAATACTTTCATTGTGATTAAGATAGCATATTGAGTGAACGGTTTCATGTAATAAATCAATACCAATTCATCAACATTTTACAAATGTGAATGTCGCTCTTTATAGAACTTATGTGTGAAGGCAAAGATATGAAAACGATAACACTGATTATTGATATTTTTATAATACTCTCTACTCAAGCACACTCAAAATATAATGGTTTAAGATTTAACCTCTTACTAGATAATTTTGAAACAAACCAGTATCAAAAAAACATTAGGCACTACAATTACACTGAAATGTTATCAATCATATTGACACCGACTGGAGAAATAAAGTAAAACCTCCTTTTTGCCAAAAAGACAGTGACGTAGTCTTTAAGAACATCGACATCAAAAAATGTAGTTTGGGAAAAAACAACCGACAATATGAATGGATGAGCAACCGTGATACGGAACTCTCTTGACGTTTCAGTCCCGTCTATCTCTTCTCATAACTTGTATTGCTCGATTCACAACTGATACTTACAAGTCAACATTGTTCGTCATAGCTCTAGACAGTTAAACAAACATGGAGTAATTGTTTCTTTCATATAAAGATATATTATGTCATATACTTTATTGAGTACCTAGTTTGACTTTATTAAGAACCTTAGTGCATGTGATATATCAGACAATCGATGGCAAATGGCACCTTTATCTTCTGTATTTTACGGACACGTTGGTGATTTCTTTGTAATCATTTTGATCAAAGTGAGCTAGGCTTCTCATCATGGTTTAAAACGTTTTGAAAACCTGATTATATTATCAAAATATTGCAGAAAATGTATTCCAAAAATTACTGGATATTACAGTTTCTGCGAAAACAATTTGTTCCGCGTGTTCTATTAAACATAGCACTGACGAGACGCATTCATTTGTTATAAGTAAATACTAGTCAATCATCATTAATGTATGTGCTGAGGGTATAACAATTTGGATGGAAATCATTAATAGAACAAAATATTTCAAAAAGAGCCATGCATATAGCAGATGTTGAAGGCAACACTTAAAGTCATATTCCTTTTTCTTAGTCTGCTATACAAATGCCTATGGGGATTATTCAAACAGTTTGGATCCAGACCAGACAGTGATTAAATCGTTGTCTCAACTAGATCCAAGCTTTTTTGACATTCATATTCATCAGGTTAAAATCGGGCGATATCTTAAAATGACACAGGCGATATTGCTTAGCAAACGACAATTTTTGTAGCAGGCTCAGGTTTAATTGACATAATACTAATGTTTTATTAGTACATACTTATATGAGCTGGAGCCAAGCTTTTCGACATTCATACAATAGGTTCGACAAGTTTGAAGAAACACGGACGAAATCTAAAAATACATCAGACGGATAGTTTAGCAGATGACATTTTTCGCTACAGGCTAATGGAGGCTGACGACAATGCATTAGATATAAATACATACTATTAACTTTACGTGTGATGATATTCAGGGCGAATGGTACAGTTAAAAAAATCGAAAAGCTATACTGATTTGGTATCGAGGAAAATTGAAAGACATTGCTGATACAAACCTGTAATTTGTTTTGCGTTATTTTTCTTCCGCAACGTTATCATGACGTCGCAAATATGACAATGTCGCGCACTTTTTATAATCATTGCGCACACGCTAAAAATCACGAAAATGCATGTAGTTAAGCTTCGACGTGACAATAATACATCGCATATCAAATTAAGGCTTACAACAGTAACAAAATGTTGGCATCAACATATTGGTCTTATTATCACAGTAACGTTAAATGATAAAGAAAACCGAGTTTGGTTTGAACAGATTTTCGTCAATTTTCAATATATTTAGCATCAAGCTTTTATCTCATTGCACACAAAGTATTAAAACTTTCAACATTACGTAAAACAACATTGTGTAATACAACATCTTTCTGAGAAAAAAAAACAACAACATATAACGTCATTTTTGCGTTTCATTGACGCCAGTAGCATATGGTTTGTACATAATACATAGCATGGACAAAATGAGGGCCAAAGTTTTACTCTTGAATTCTTTCAGAACTATTCAAAATTGTGACTTTAGCAAAGTGTGCAGAATTCAAACATAAGTTATACTTAACCGAGCTAAGATGACATTTTGTGAACGGGTTTACGTTCGGCGTAAAGGTATGGTAGGAGATTAGCTACAATTGTAAACCGAACTTAAGATTTTGACTGGTTATCTTCTGGTAGCTAACTCTTTACTCCACACGTTATTTTAGATGGAAAGAATCTGATGAAAAATATGAAAATCTATGCGTTAGAAAATGTACCATGTTTTGATTATGTTGAAATGGTTGTAGGAAATGGAGCATTTCTTCCTTACGAAAACAACTTCATTAACTACAGTTGTTTCAATAGTTACCCATTACAGAGGCGCTAAATGCGCCTCTGTGGAGGAAAGGATTGATTAAACACTGTTTGATGCTATGCCGTAAAACTGCTTAGATTTGCATAAATAAACCGAACAGATACGCTAATGTTTTAACCAATGTCCCGACACTTGATACGAGATTGAAATTAAATGCCCCTAAATGTTTTAGTGAATCCATCGACGTAGTTAATAGTTTTGATAATGACAACTACAACACAATTGTTAGATCAAAACCATTTGATTTGAGTATTGCGACTATATTGCATTAACAAAAAATGCGTACACGAATGCTTTTGCAGATACAAGTATTTGGATATTTGTACAACTGAACGTTCTGGTAAACCCATGTTTAGCAAGGGATAAATGGAAGCCCCTTGCTTAAGTTATATGCGGGTTTCTGAAAACACTCATCGCTCAACGACAAACCGAATAACAAAGGGTGAAAGAGTTCCTCTGAAATAGTACAGAAGTGGAGGGCAAAAGTATTCGTATTTCTCTGGTTTAAGTTTGCAAACACGAATTCGGTACAATATGGAGACACTATTTTAAGATGTCTTTCTGAAATGACACGAAAAGGTGATTTTGAAAACTGTATTCCTACACTTGATCACGCGGTGTCGTGATATCTAACAAATCGAAGTCATGTCGATTTTAAAATGGAAAGGATGTTTGGATTTGACATTAGCCAAGTGAACAATGTTCTAAAGTTAAAACAATTATTTCCTTTCAGATAAGAACAAAAATGTGAAAAATAGTGTTGAAATAATTGTTCTGATGCTCTTGTAGCAGTTCTAATGTTAAAACTAAATATGCATTGTGTTTATCGTTTTTAGCCGCAACTTATATTGATTGTGATGTATTTTTTGCGGCGCAATAGTCGACAACGAATCTACGTTTTCCTTTCGATATCAAGTATAGGTTTATGAAGTCAGCTATGTGTCTTATATGTCTAATAATAGCCCGGTTAGCTCAGTTGGCTAAGTGTCTTGACATTGTATTGACATTTTGGTAGAAGTAACGTTCCTGCGTGGGTTCGCATCCCACAAAACCCACGATTTGTTTCAATACCTTAGCAGTAAATGACTATAATAGATTTATGTTCATATTAATGTTATCGATATGAATAGTTCACACACATGATGGCCATGAACTCTGCATTCTCAATTCCTGAAATTGATCATAACGCGGAGTTAAATTGTTGAAAAATGTAAATTATCTGAGAAAGATGGGTACCTCAGGAAACAAATTTTCAACAAGTTTGACTAAACCTTCTCATAACTATGCATCTTAAGTTTATTCCTACTTTTCCAGTTGTTTTAGTGGCATACTAATTTACTTTTCTCATCGATTTATCTCAAGAATTATAGGGGGCCATATGTTTTCAAAGCATACTGCCTAGACTGTAAGCCCCTTGCTGACAGCACTTTCAATGCTTTGATTTCTATTCCGTTCACCGATTCGTCGGCGTCGGCGTTAACATTTGCTTTTCCGGGACATAACTCTGAAAGTACTGATGATGTACAATTGAAACTTCAAATGGTTAGAGCGCATTGAGAGAAAGTGTAGTGTATAACTTTGTCTGAAACTTTGTCTGAAATATTTATAGAGCTCTATCCCTTCGTTCATGGTTCTCGTCCGGGGTACAACTTCTGACGATTCAATTGTGAAACACTATATGTGTTGAAAACTATTTCCAGCTATTTCAACAATGATTCCATTATCATAAATATTATTTATGGAATGTTTTTTCTTCAGATCACGGCGAATGGATAATATCTCTTTGTTGCAGGGAGGATGGAAGAGTTCTCTTTCTTAGACATGGCTGTTAAATAATTCTGTAACCGTTTTGGTAACTATTCAAATCAACACCTTTTCAACCCAAGATTTCAAGACATTCCATCACATTTAACCGTTGTCAAATACTACAACAGCTACAACTACTACTACACTTACGACAGCTTCTTTTTCTACTGTTTCTACAGCAAAAACACCAGTCGTGGCAGTAGTTGCAGTGTTGGTGATGGAGGTAGTAGCAATGGTGGTAAGAGTTATATGTGTAGCTGTGTAGTATAATCAGTAACAATAGTAGTAGAACACTTATTTGTGCAATAGCCCTGGCGTTTTACTTTAGAAATTCGTAAACCCGTTATCTTGGTAGGGTAACTAATGGCGAAGCTTACATATTGTTGAAAATCCTTGCAAGGCGAAAGGATAACTGTGTCCCTAATGTTGCACGGAGGATTGAAGAGTTATCTTTATTAGACCTGCGGCACTGTACCCGTGCAGTCACTTCAACCTCACGACATTTTAACCCCTCCCCACACAAGCTTTTTTTTTAGAAAAACATGGAAATCTTGGCAAAGGAAAAAATGCCAGTTTTGAATTGTATTGAAATCATTGTAGGAAATGAAGCATTTGCTCGTTACGAGCAAAGGCTTTATTCTCTACAATGTTTTCAATAGTCATCATTTACATCGGCGCTAAAAGACGCTCCTGTGGGGGAAAGGATTAACCCACCTCATTTATTTAGACAATTCAACCCCATAAAGATTTCAACCCCAAATTGCATGACATATTTTATACTTAACCTTTGTCAATTACTACTACTACCGTTACTACTACTTCTTCTTCTTTTAAAACAGCTACTTCTACTGCCACGACTACTACAACAAAACACAACAGTCGTAGCATTTGTAGTAGTGGTGATGGTGGTAGTGGTGGTCGTTGTAGTAGCAGTGGTGGAAGTAGTGTAATATCAGCAGTAGAATCAGTAGATGTGATTGCAGAAGAAGAATAAGCAGTATCAGTAGCAGCTACAGGAGCTGCTGTAATAGTAGTTGTAGAAGTAATAGAAGTAATTTTTATAACTAAACATACTTTTGGGTTTAGGACTTTTTGAAGACCTACCATAATGGCTTAACCCTTTACCCTTAACCCTTTTTTGTGACTCATTCACAATGAAAGTATGTGAAGAATAGTAATATAATATAATTTTGAAAACATTGTGAACAATGTAGTAATTGCCCATGATCAGCAAATCTTGTTTTGCAGTACATCTGCTACAGAGGCGTCAATGGTGTGTTATTTCAGTCAAGGGTTAAATGTAAAGCAAGCAATATATACACAGTGAAAGAAGACAACCTTTTATGGATATGACGAGTATCAAACGGTGTAGATCCTGATCAGATACCGCGCCGGAGATTCGACGGTTGGTCTGTGTCAATTCACCTTGACATGTGGACAGCATTTGTTTACGTTGGGCAATTTATTTTAAATGTCTGTGTATATAGTGCCCGTGTCAAGGTTGTATCTTCTTTACATGTGATCAACATAACCACGCGAGCTGAAAATCACTTTTCTTGGAAAAAACAGGGGCCCGTTTTATCAACGGTCTTACGACATAAGTAGTCGTAAGTCAAAACTTTAGAATTCTTTTAATTTCGGTT
>JAULCE010511052.1:0-16596 GCA_032359355.1 Macoma nasuta | reverse complement strand
ACATAAAAAATAGTAAAAGTGACTTTTTACTCATATCCGGGCACGGACAAAACCGCCACAAGTGAAACGGCCGCCATTCGTATTTTGTAGGTCTCGGGTCAATTCGGACCAAAACCAAATCGGACCCTGGGTCAAATCGGACCTGGGTCAAATCGGACTTTTTAATATATTTATAGTGCCTTTTCTCTATATTTAAAATATATGATAGTGGATGATTTAGATAAGTAAAAACAATTTTTCCAAAGATTTTAATGAGGTAGAGAGTATTTACGGAAAGAATCAGTCAATGCCTTATCATCAGCGGCAATTCATTTATATTTTTAATTTGGTGCATATCAAATAATACAGGGACCTGCTTTATTAAAATGAATTAGATTAAAGTGATTTAACATTTAATTAATATCAAATGTGTAGACCCTGACCAGGAGATTAAAATCGGCGTGTGTACTATTTACTGCATTTCTGCTTATCAGACGCCGAGTTCCTCTAGTCCGATTTGGCTCAAAACTATTAGATATTCGAAATAAAAATGATAATAAAATGTACTAAAATGGCAAGCGTTTCTCCCACTCAAATTAGGGAAATATAAGTTAATTAGTATTTCAAGGGGTGAGCGCAAGACTCCTGAATATAGATAAAATAAAAGCACCTAACAGTGTACGTTGCGCTCACCCCTCGAAATATGTCTGGATATGTACTGTTTCATGATAATTGAGAATAAAACAAATGATATATTTAATGTTTGTTTTTATACACTTTTCAGTAGATATTTATTTAGAGAAAATGACTTGTTATATATATACTAAGAAGTGAAAACTTAAACAGATATTTGATGTGAGGATTTCCATATGTACAATCTGCATACAGGTTAACCAAAAATCAAACCTACATACGAGTTAATCAAAGAAGGAATGACACAAAATCGGTAACATAAAGTGAGAAATTAATTGAATTTGTAAAAGCCAAGGGGTAAGTCATATAAAGAACCATTATCATACCATTTTCATTTAGCACCCAACATAAGACCGTGACAGGTTGATCCGGAGTCAATTCAAATTGATCCCCGTCCTGTATCGAATCAATTTTGGAACGGGTTTCTACTTGCCATAAACGACAGCGTGCTGCCTGATGCGTACTGTTTACTGCCTACTGCGTCCTGTCTACTGCTTACTGCGTACTGTTTACTGCGTCCTGCTTACTGCTTACTGCGTCCTGTTTTCTGCCTCCTACTGCTTACTGCTTACTGCGTACTGCGTACAGCATACTGCGCCCTGCTTACTGCGTACTGCTTACTGCGCCCTGCCTACTGCGTACTGCTTACTTCCCCCTGCTTACTGCCTACTGCGTCCTGTCTACTGCTTACTGCATACTGCTTATTGTTTGCTGCTTAATGCCTCCTGTTTACTGTCTACTGCTTACTGCGTCCCGCCTTCTGCTTACTGCAAACTGTGTACTGTTTACTGCCTATGTACAGCTTACTCTCTACAACTTACTGCCTAACCCTAAATTGTTTTCGCGAAAAACACTCTAAAGTGCCAAAACAACTTTCAAAATGTTGAACAAAATGAATATATAAACACTGCACAGTCGGCGTGACGATTACTCGGTGATATCCTTTACCAACGACATATACTGAATGTTTCTAGTCTGTAGGCAGATCAGACACCGAGTTACTCGGCGTCTGACCTGACACCAATTTGTTTGACATTTTATCATTAAAATCACCAAAATGTGTTGTTATTTTCCCCTTTGCCTTTGCGTTACGTTATCCTTGAAACTGTAAAGTAATGCGTTTCTCCCACTGCAATGCGTGGCGACGGTTTTGTATCTAAAATGTTGGTTAAACACCAACACTTGTCTAATCGTAATACTGATATATAAACAATGTAAGAACTCGTCCATTTCAAATTTATCATATCCGAAGTACCCGAGGATCGAATCCGAAGCCATCGAGATTTTGAGTCAAGCGCTATTATACAAAAAGCTATGCATGTATTGATTAATAACCCCCTAGCTTCAAACTTGTAAGGTTGAACTCAATTTTTAATGGGAGTTGTATTAACGGACTGGACAACAGCTAATCCTACCCATTCCCTTTAAATGGTAGATTAATGTTCTTAAAATGATCAGGTTAAGCCCAATAAAACGAGCAGGTTTATGTCAAAAACATGTTTTAGGCGAATGTTGGTACTCGCAAGCCGTGCACCTCTTGTACCCCCCGCCCTTTATACAGTGACACACAAACTGCCTATGCGCTTTCACCCAGCCATACCGGGTGTGAATTAACAAGTGGCGAAACAAACATATGGGTTTCCGGATCTATGTATGCTCGCCATTGTTCGAGCTGGGAAAGACCATTAAGATGTAGCTTAAAGATAGCAAGGCGGGCTAAATGGCGGTAAGATTACATCACTTTTAGATCTTCTTGCAAGATTGATTATAAATATTGATTGTAGTATTTTTTGAATCGGGAAATCAGCGGCCATGTAAGTACTTGTGAAGGGTTAATGCACGAGCTTAGCTGTTCAGTCATGTGTGAAGTCTAATGTTCTAACGATCATTATTATAATAGCGCCCTTTTGGCTTCTAAAAACTGATCAAATTGTCCTGATCAATTTGGCCTAGGCTAGATGTTTAGTGAAATAAGGAAAGTAAGAATATTCTCATTTCATAGTGCACCTCCTGACTTGGATCTATATATAGATGAGCTATTTATATCAATTATGTTATCAGCTTTATTTTAAGACATATCCGGAAGTTGTTTCAGCGCATCTGTTTGCGCAGCCACTCCGTTCTTTTCTTAGCCCCACCGCCATGTTAACGCCACTTCTAAACGTATAATGGCATACCACCCTTTTTACTTAATTAAAGGAAACGATCCAAATGTTTAGACACTATCAACTCTTTTTAAGTGCCTGCAAGAGAGTAGCCCAAATAGTGAATGTGAAACTAAATTGCATGCTAATTCGGATATATCATTTACGAATGAGCATATTCTTGACCGTGCCAGGGGTTTGGTTAAAACACTGTAAAAATACGCTGTCCCAATTCCCAATATACGCTACGGGCCGGAAAAAAATGACGGAAACTTCGACCGAATGTAGAAATATGATTCTAATGAATGAATAAACATGTTTAATGTATGTGTAATAGAAAAAATAACAAACGCTGAAAATATACGCTGAAAGTAGGGGATACGTTCAGACGCTGAAAGGTTATCGGGTTCTTTTTTGACTTTGAAAGATGTTACGTATGACGCCAGGTAAAAAAATTCTTTTAAGTAACACAGATATCCCCCAGTCTAAGCCACTTTCACCATTCAAAACCACCATGGAAGCTTATTCATGTACCCGTAAGAGATGTGAAATTTCTACACCAAGTTTAAAATCAAATTTGAAACGGAAACATCGAAATCTGAAATATAAGATACCCAATGACAAATGTATTGTGCAGTATAACCTGAACAGATATGATTTTAGATATAAAAGTTGAAATTAGAAATAACGTAATTTAAAAAGATCCTTAAATTAATGATATATACTTTGTTTCGTCATCAAATTAAAAGTTTGAATACAAATTTAATTCAATCTAAAATAAAGATTAAATAAATTTGATTTAAAAATAACCCATATCTATTCGAATCGGCCCAGTTCAAGAGAACAAACAACGCATAACAGTGTCTGTATAACAGGTTTACAATCTGCATAAAGTAAAAAAGCATTAAAAATCAGCTAAAACTAAACATATATAGGAAAGGCGCAAAACGGATACAGGAGGAATTCGCCGGGAAAAAAACAACACCACTGAATGTTTTTTATCACTTGCATTATTTGAAAAGCGTAATTTTGGAAAATGTCATGCAATTCATACGTAATCCTTCACGTGTGTTGTGAGAGCAATCAAGGGATTTACATCTGGGACCGTATACATAAAGCTCCTAAAGAAAATCTCAAAATTAAGTGAAAATTTCAAATGCAGATGTCTCTATTTTTACCCACAATACTTCAATACAATTTTGCATGCTTGTTTCACTACGTTTTTCACAAGCATGCAATGTTTCATTGATGTATAATTGAAAATAAATCGGATATCTGCATTTGAAAGTTTCATTTAAGTTTGATATTTTCCTTAATAGGAGCTTTATGAATACGGCCCCTGATCATTTATTTTGACCGACCTAAATAACCCATTTCTTCTTGTATATTTCTGTTAGGACTCCGCTCCTTAGAATATTTTTCAACTACACAAATGTACATGCATTTTATTGAAATAAGCGGACGCAGTATTTTTTATTTTGACTTAATCTTATTCAACATTTATACGGTGCAAATCCTGATCAGTCAGCTTCTGCAACATGGGATTTCTGATCTGCGTCTATACTGTTAGTATAAATGTGTTATAGGCGTAAATATGCAGAACATGATTAAATAAATAATAGTTATGAGCGAACGTTTTATTGTAGATAATAAGTTTATATATTTACCCTTTTCTTTCTGTAGAAATGCTTGTTTTTTTCTCTATAAAATGGATGGAATGAGTCAGAATGTCAATATGTCGGTTTTATTCCAACATTACTGTAGACATGAATGCGTTTTCCTTT
The DNA here is from genome assembly GCA_032359355.1 of Macoma nasuta. Classification (NCBI taxonomy): domain Eukaryota; kingdom Metazoa; phylum Mollusca; class Bivalvia; order Cardiida; family Tellinidae; genus Macoma; species Macoma nasuta. Next base: position 11,996 of record JAULCE010511052.1, on the reverse strand, counting down.
ATCTTGTTAAATATTTGTCACATTTTTCGATAATCGTGACCTGTGTTGATAGTCATTGTCCTGTATGATATGAACTACCGGCTATAATTCTCTACCTAGATTCTTAATCTGGATCTAGCTCAACATAGGTTATGCGTGTTATGTTAATTACGGTACCAACTTTTTATCAATGGAAATATTGCCAGGTGCTTTTGTTTGAGCCGAATTCAAAGGAACTAATTTCTTTTTGTTGTATAACATGTGCATGAATTTATTGTCTAGGATTGTGGACAAATACTTGCATAATTGGCCAGTGTCACCCGAAAATGGACACTCTGACATTGCAAACGTCCACTGTGTTATTTCAGCGTTTGGTATCCAGCGTGTTTTTAAACTGCTTTACCCAAATCCTCGCGCCAGCTCATCTCGTTCTTTCTCCAAATTTGGCGACGTCGATGAGCAATCATTGACAAATGTTTGAAATTGCAAGAGTTTTCCTAGCATAATGAAGTAGATATTTATACTATTTGATAGTTTTGAGATGTTATATGCTGATGTCATATCTGAACCTGGCCGGATACAGGAAACTGATGAAACTTCAGTGAGTTCCAGATCGGGTAGCTCGGTAATTCAGCAGTTAAGAGTGCTGGCACAGTAAGTTAGTGACAATGGGTTCGATTCCCGGTCGGGCCATTTATCAGTCCTGTTACATATCTTGCAGTGTATAAGTGACATAAGCTGTCAAATTCTTAGTGCAATTAGAACAGCAATGAAGAGCGCAGTAAGATACACAGTAAAAGCTCTGGGATACTCTTTAGTACTGTTGATGGTCACTGTAGATAATGACCAGTAAAGAGCCAAGACGGTTCTACAGACCAATCGTTCAATCTGATTTTTTACCCTTATATTGAGGTTCTGTTACTTTATAATCAGTTGACACAATACTTTTACATATAAACATTACTTGGTATGAAAATAGTTATGGTTAAGTTAACGTATACATCCCTTATTATGTTACAGGACAAAGACTACACAAGTCAGTCGAAAGTGAAACAGAAACGAAAGCTGAAGTCAGTACATACATATATAACCATATACTCTTATATTACATGCATATATATGAACCATGTACATGTACTTAACTCTTATATTTAAATGTTTTGTACAGAAATATGTTTTCCAGATTCTTTTTAAATTCATCGCGTACATAGAACCACGATGTTTAATATTATCTTCGAACATAAGTATTCATTATAGCTTTGTTAGCAGCATTTTATGTATAAATTCCATACGCTCTATGTTCTAAAATGAACAACCGCAGTAACCTATTTGCGAATGAATGATGATCTTGGAAAACGGCTACGTTCAAGAATTTACATGCAGTTTCACACGGACATAAAATGTTCAATTATTCAGTCGTGTTATAAAACAACATATCGTATGACATTGCAAACAGTGTAAATACGAGGTATATTTAAGGTTTCACTGATTGCACTGTTAGCACTTGCATACTTTCAATTGTTTATATTCCTATGAATTTCTTATTCTTAACAGTGTTAATATTTATGTCGTTTTGGAATATTGGCTACCAGAATGAGTTTACTCCATTGGCAAGCTAGTAAATAAGGATCCCTATTGCATGGCCAAAATTAAATTAAAAGTCTCAGATCAGCCGCAAGTTCTCAGACGTGTCGTCTAAAAAGTATACAATGGTTGCAATTATAGACGAAATCATTCTTTCCCTTAATATCGATGTTCGTGTCCATATGGTACGTTAAAAGCGGAACCAGTGATATAAATTTACATTTGTGATGTTGAAGTGTCTTTTTTTCAATGACAGGTACAATTTATTTCAGCACCGGTGACCAGGATGAAAGCGGGATTCCGGAAAAGGTTGCGAGATATGACACGGGTATATATATTGTCATCCTTTTAGTAGCATAAACTACTCCCGACTGTGTTACAAATCTTTCAGCATAAACAAAATCTTGGAGAAACGTACATTTTTTGAGCCAGATTACAAAGTTGAGTCTCTGATTTCAATGAAGAGTAGTTGAAAAATACAGCATATATTCGAAGCAATGTGCACAACATAAATAAGTTCACATTGAATTTGATTTGACCTAACACCTACTTCATATGCGGTACTCGCTATGCATGTGTTATTGTCCCTTAACAATTTCCGCTGCAGCAAGACATTCCAGTTAAACTAGCTATTAATGTTTAATTAGATAGCAATGGATCTATGAATGAACTTTGAACAAACATAACACATAATTATGGACAACCCGTACACATTAGCGGTATTTGGCTCATATGGAAAGAAAGATGGACCTTTGTGCAACTTGCTATAGCATTTTTAAAGCTTAATTTACAATTTCTTTGCGATTGGTTCCTGTTAGGAAGACATATTATCCTTTCAGATGGCCATATATTTTTTTTTATCAAAATCACTTAGTACAATCATTCAACTGCTATATTTTCACGGAAATTCGAGAACATGCCGACACTTTCTGCTGGTCAAAGTGATTTTTCTCTTTTGCACGAAAAGTAAGAAGCTCTGCGAGTGGATCTAAATAAAATGGTTTGCCCCAATTAAATGGTTGTTTTATATTTTTGTAAATATTTGAGGAATAATTCTGTTATTCACATGTTTTAAAAAAGGGAAACTGTTTAAATGCACTCCGGTGATTAATAGTCTTGCTTTACCGATGTGATTAAGCGTAATTATTCAAACTAAGAAACACATTGCTTTTTATGTTTATACGTGCAGCCAGGGCGGTATGTTAGACCCGAATACCTAGTCCATAAACACCCTACGCCAATTAACAATGTACGTAATCACTTGTTTGAACCATGGCAAAGAGAACCTATATGCTACTTTGTTGTTTAGAACTGTAATCTCACTACCTTTATCATCGGATATCGAATAATTCAAACTATTTGAAAATCAGCTTTTATTCGTATTTAACGAGTCTAACTGAAATTCATTCGCATGCTTGTGGTACTAAGCTCAACCCATTTTGCAAAAAATGTCGTTATGTATCATTGGGACAAATTTAGTAAGTAAATATTCTGAAATTGATACTTTTTCCCAGGCTCTAGTTTCTAGCTCAGCTGAGCCTGTACATATGCGCTTTTGTGATCGGTCTCCGTCTGGCGTCTGTCGTCTTTCATCAATTTCTTTAAACACCATCTCCTCTGAGACCACTTGACATAAGTTGACGGAACTTTGCTACAATGTTCCTTTGATGGTCCCCCCTCAAAGTTGTATACAAGAATTCTATTCCATGAAGAACTCTAGTTGCCATGGCAACGATAGTGAAAAGTGATATTTTAAAAACAATCTTTGGCTCGATTCAAAACATAATTTCACAGAAATTATCCTTCAGTGGAACTCTGCCAAATTTATTCAAAGAATTATGATATGTCAAAATCATGGTCGCCAGGGTCTTCCTTATATGTCTATATAGAAAACTTTGAAAATATTCTTCTTCCCAACTACGTGTGTATTTTAAAAAAAAGATCACAGAAAAGATCTTTTTTAGTGCACCTCTACCTAATTTTTTCAAAGAAAAACAATGTGTAAAAAACATGGCCGCCAAAGGCTACATGTATATAGAAAACTGAAAAATCTTCTGAAACTACTGGTCTATTTCAAAATAATTTCAGAGACATGATCTTTGGCTTGACCTCTACTAAAGTTACGAAACAATATCGCTATGTCAAAATTATGGCCATCAGAGGCGGAGCCAGTTTTCCTTTTATGGCTTCATAGAAAATTGAAAATCTTTTCAAACTATGCCACTTGTCTAATATTTCAAATTATTGTTTACAGAAACGATTATTAGGTCTCACTCTGTCAATGTTGTTCGAAGTATGATGGTCATGATAATTATGTAAAAAACATGGCTGCTAGGAACGAGGTCAATTTCAATTATTTGTCTATAGTATGCAGGGTTTATTTGCAATATTTTCATGTATCCCTGAATCAATTCAGCGATATAGAATGATCATGTTCCTCTGGTAATATGAATATGAAAAGAAGCTTCTCACAACATTGTTATGTTTATGAAAGCATATATATCGTAACATGCATTTTATTACTTGCAACAGTTTGTTCAGCTCTGATAAACATAAACCCACATCGTTTAGTTTATATTGAGTTCGTTTATTAGAATGATCTTGAACGCAAACGACTTTTATTTATTACTTGTACATACAAAGTGCTTTATGCTATTATTACTTGTTCCCAGGAGAATATTCAAATGATGTCACAAAAGATCGTACAAAAGATAAAAGTTTGACAACAACAGATTCTTTCAATTCAACACTATCGTCGGGATATGGAAGTTGGAAAGGTAAGTTAGCTTAAACTTATTAATGTTCTAGCAACCATTTCGTTTACCAGTCATGCAATATGTTTGTTGGAGAATTAGACTCAACATTTAGCTATCGGATGCATATGCAATTAATATCGACCATTGTCAAAATGTCTTTAAAATGTCATTTGACTGGGCTGTGAATTTAAAGTCGATTAACATTGACATGGTAGAGTTTACTTTGCTAAGTATCCGAAGAAAATCATCAACACATATGTCTTTTCTTATTATAATCTATTTCCCAACGCCCGGCGTTAAGCCTTCATCAGGGAATAACGTTATAATTTATCAACAACGGAAGTGACCTCGTGATATATATAACGTTACATTAAAAGGCGGTAAACTGTTCACATGACGGCAAAACGGGAAAATCAGTGGAATGCCTTTTCATACTTTTTTCAAGAAAAGGCCTATAATACGAAATTACACTGTAGTTTTGTTTCTTTGCCAAGTATGGAATCTCCAAGTAATTTTCAGATGAGTCTCATAGGCAAAGGCTTGAAAAAACTCTGATTATATCGATGCAAATACATTCTAAGCACCAATATCATTGGAAACAATTTTTGTATTATGCCTTAACATTCCCCAGACATACATAGGAAAAGCAAACAAAGCTTTTTGAGTTTGGCGTCTATTTGTTTTTTAAACAACATCATTGCTTTTAACATGGAACTTTCATGATATAGTATAAATTGAATAGCTGTTGTATGCCTTTGACACTTTGCATTTGCTAGATTTTCAGAGCCCATGTGCCACAAGAGACGGGAAAAGTCGTCTAGCAGAATTTTCTCCGGCAGATTCTGCTTTTGCTATATCACCAAGCCAGCCCGCTTCAAACATGGTTGGTGCGCCAACATCTGTAGGATATAGCAGCGGCATAGGTAACTGTTCCAAGTGTGTGGATATATTCGGATTCAAGCACGTTTCTTTTCTTACAGTTTTATACAAAAGTAGGAATTTAACAAACCGTTTGATGTGACGTTAAGGGGTCATGAAAAATATCGACATGTATTAATACTGATAATTATTACGGTATTTCAAAGGTTAACATAATAACAGCATTGAGAATATTACTAGGAAACAAAGAAAACCATCCTTTTAATAAAAATAACACTGTCCACTGTTCGAAACATATTCTGAAAAAGACATTTAGGGTTATAGATCTATCAGGTCTGTATATCTGTGATGTACATGTAGCTCACACAAGTTTTCTTCGGCACCATTAAGTATGACATGATTTATTCTATCAACCGCGTGTATGAATCTGTATCTAGTACACATGAAACAGTAAACTGGTAGGTAACATTCAGATATACCAAGTATAGTTCTTAGTTTTTTAGCATGGTCGCCTTTGCGTTTCATGACATATATTATAACTTTAAATGTGCTCATATTGCATTTACAGAACCTGATACACCGGACATGAAAGCAGTACAGTCTGGCACAACGGTTGGTACCTTATCTTGACGTATCATTGTAATATAAAATGAATATCGCATTTTCGGCTCGAATATACTGACTACCACATGGATTAAACCTTTTATCCATAATTAGATTTTATATTCTTAGATGCTTGAAAACAGCGTGGAACTTTTAATTCCAGATCGAAGGACGAATATGCATTCGACAATGTATAAAACGGATGTTGCTTTTTCAGGTTCCATTCCTTAACCCAGAAGAACGCATTCAACAGTTTCTGCACAAACACTTTGTCAATCTAAAGGACAATTTAGAGCCAAAGCATATTTCTGGTCATTTGTACACTGACGGTATAATATCGGCCAGTGATCTTGAAATAATCACAGAGATGAATCACAGACGAGAGAGAAGTGATTATTTGATAAAGGCGCTTGCACGCTCTAAAAAGTTATCGGAAACTACATCTGTGCTGAAATTGCAAAAAGTTATGGAAAGTGCAGGATGTGGCCATCTGATTTCTGAACTTCTAACGGAAGGTAAGAGGTATAAAAGTGTATAATTGATTGGTTACAAACTGATAAAAATCATTTGAATAAATAAATCAATTCAAATATAGATTATATCGCGATAATTTTACGGTAAACATAGTTTTTTCATCAGACCACTAATTTTTAAAAATATGAATGGGTTTTGAATATTTCGCAAATATATTTCTTCTCTGTTTTCAGATAAAAATCAAGACGACGTCAAAACTACATTGTGGAAGACACATGATATCAAAAGCCAATTTTATGCATATGGCGATAAAATGAAAGAAGACGTGGACCCAAAGCTATTCATTGATGAACTAGTAGTTAGTGGAGTGTTGTCTTTGGCAGACCACACTTACATATCACAAACAACATATAGAGAAGACGCTGTAGAGAATCTAATACGATGCGTGGTAAAGAAACCTGAGCATTCGTTCATGCCATTTTGCCGTGCACTTGAGGAAAATTATGCTGAAATTGCAAAATTACTTCTGAACCCCAATGGAGTAACACGTAAGTTTTGTACACATCATCAACAATTTGCTCTATCCTCTTATAGAATATTATCAAACGGAAGTGTTTTACTGTCATTGTTTTTCGAACTTGTTTGTTTTAAAACCTGTAGGAAAAGAAGATCAGACCAGAAGCACTCTGACTGGAATAATGAGAGAAGCAAGTATAACTTTCAAACAAGGCATAGACTCAGGTAAGTCTTCAAATTTGAACTTGCTTCGCTTAGAGAGTTTGGACCGTGTTTTATCTAATAACTTATTTTACGAGTAAGGATAGGGTAACATATATCAATCACATAAATCATAAACATATGTATGAATGACATTATGTATGCAAGGGTTCTTACAATAAATGCAATGTTTTGTATGTTCTTGCTCTTAGACAAAATTACTGCACTGATGTATGATTAACCCTTATCCGGCCGCTAAAAAGTCCGCTGAATTCTAGTCTGCTTCCTCTCTTAACCTTGTTCGATTTGTTTTAATTTCGGTGAAACTGTTGCCCTTTTTATACAGCTTGACTCTTGATCAAATGACGTCGAGTTACTTTCCGTCTGCTCCGGGTTCAAGCTGGTTGACGACATCATTATGGTCACGATTGGCGTTAATGCGTTAATTTATAGCTATTTACCAAATGAATACACTATTAATACATCTAAGTAGCATATACTCTTACGTTAATTTGCCTTATTTTCAAAGTTCAGTTATACAAACAGTCTGATTATGAGTAATAAAATGTGACTTCCAGGCGAAAATCCTGAAACTCGGGTGAAGATAAATCTTCCGGAAAATAACAAAGATGTTGAAAAAATGATGGTAGATGACTATAACGCAAATCCAAACGAAGTATTGGAAGAAGAGGTAATTCTTTATTTTTTTCCCTTACTGGCTTACAATAAATGTATATGTAATATCGTGGGTTAATCCTGTAAAGAAACCGGGTGTTATTCACATAATACCTGCATATTATTATAATTAAAAAATGACTTCAGAAACATTTTTACAGTGTACGTGTAATCTCAATTTCAATTCTGTTTTTTATGTGATTTATTTATGGTGTAACGTTGATGGCCTGTGTGGTCCGAACATTGATTGGCATAGCTTTAGCTTAACCTATTGTTGTAGCAAATTGCCATCTCGGAGCAGAGTATAATACAATTAGCTTACAGATAAATGTATAGGATGCATTATTCTATGTGTTCGATGTTGGGAAGTTGTTTTATAATGAATATCTGGTTTAAAGAAAATTGCATCTCTCATTCAAACAGGCAATGGATGTTGGTTTTGAGGTTGCTGGTTTCCAATACTCGTCCATTCGAATTGATCTGACAGGCCGATCCTGCCACTCACAGCTTAGATTTCTGCAAAGAATCACGAAGACTCCATCTTACATGAAAAAATGGCTGCAATGCGCGTTGTCTCAGAAATATCTCCAAAGCATTTCCATGGCTGAAGCTAAAAACGTCTTTGTTGAAATACATGCGAAGTGGCCTGTCTGTTCTGACTGTAAGTATTTCTATATATATGAAATTTATGACTTATCGATCACACTTTCGTATTCATTCAGTTTACAATGTTGGTGCGTGTGTAGTGTTGCATCTTTATAACTACTAATGAACAGACTCAATAAAACTAAGTGTGCAATTTTCTCTATATGAATTGACTTTCGTGCTTTTGAAGGATCTCCCTTTTACCGAATTACGTTTTTTAGTAAACTGAATAAAAGATAAGCTTTCGCTAAGTTTTCTTGGGTATTGCACGATGAAAGCATATTTGGTGGGTCATTGTTATATATATTTTATAAAAAAGTTCCATGATGCAGGGTTTCATTCAATAATGTTGGCGAAAACAGCTAACAGCAATTGAATCTTGACCAAATGAAGTAGGTGTTTAATCAAACAAAAACATCCACTGACGGCGCAGAGAATTGATTGATTTCTACTCGTGATATTATAGTTATGAATGGTGTTATTTGGTGATTGATCAGAAAAAAACGTGTTCCAGTATCGTCGTTTCTAATGAGTGTGCCAATATGTTGAATGAATAAAGTATGCACGTGCAAATTGAGTTTAACGCATATAAAATCAACATTCATGACTTTAGTAGCACAGGTCAAGGCTCATGTTATTTATCTTTTTTTCTGTAGACAATTATTTCTTTAACACAGCAGGCAATATGTGTACAAATGGAAGTTTCTTTGTTTTTCAGTATATGTTATACAACCATCAGTCAGTCTTTATGTTCTAGATGTGAAATGGCTGCCCTACATTGGTCCGCTGTAGAGAAAAAAATCTATTCAATTATGTGTTAAAGTGTTGTTGATCTTTTGCAGTACCTTGTAGATGCAAACTTAAGAAGGAAGCAATCGTCAAACAATTTACATATGTTGAAAGAGAATTGAAGTATGTTGGAAATATTGTTGAGGCCTTCAAGGAATGTGCTGCCTTTGATGACGAGACAAAACAAAGCTTTAAGAGTCTGAATGTCGAAGACACGGATACCACCCAAAACGAAGCTTTCCTGAGAAGGGTTCTAAACTGCAAAAATACTGTATGTCTTTGTTTGTTTGAAAAACAACTCCATGACACTGAACAGAAACCCCTCCTTCAGAAATTGTTATCGGAAAACCAAAAACAAGGTGATAAACTTTCAAACACTTAACGACCATGGCACTGATGGTACTACTCATGTATTTATACAGTATAACGTCTTACTTTCTGATATAAATGTAAACTTATACCCATTTTAGTTATGTCTGAACAGAAACTTGGCTTAAATTTGGCATGCTGACTTTCAACACTTCGACGAATTGAAGTTATGCGTAGTAGCTGCTCAATAAACTAGTGCATATACAACAAAAACATGTACTAATTAGTAAATTGTGTGTAAATATTTGAGATTTATTTATTTATTTACAGTTGCTGTGAAGAAAATTCAAACAAGGCACATTCGGAAAAACATGAATTATTTACTCGAGGAGATTGAGCCTAGGATGTTTGTGGATGAACTTAGAGCCTTACCTCGTTCAGACGCAATTGTAGAAGTGATGATTTCAAAAGAATTGAGGCTTCATAAATGCAGACAGTTTCTTGAATTCATTATTAAAGAAGGCAAGACAGCAATGGAATGGTTCGTTGATGTTCTTGAGAAGAAAGACTTGACGGCAATACTGCATATTCTAAAATCGTGTGTGGCAGCAGAAGGAACAGACGGTAAATGAAATGAATTGTCTTTGGTAGACAGATTGTTATTACTTTATTTGTGACAAAATAGGAAAACTGTGGCAGCGTGTAAGATAAACTGCTTAATGAACATATTTTATATTGCTTTTATTGGTTCTTCAATGAAATGTTACGAAAACGGGCAAATGATTCAGGCAAATTAAAAGAAGTGACATAGCTTTATTGTGACTTCGGTCTAAAATATTGAATGGTTTTATATTTCAAAGATAAATCTTGCTTCTTATTCTGACAACTATTATTAAACACACCTAGTTTAACTTGTTTGTCTATTTCAGATTATGCGGAGGGAATAGTGGCTCATTATGAAAGAATTGTAAATAACATTGACGCTCGGGTTTTGAGACAGACTTTTGTAGATCGAAAAGAAATAAAAGCAAAAGACTTCGATCGTATTATGAAACATGTATCTAGACGGGAGAGAGTAATATGGCTTGTAAAACACGTACTGAACAGCCAGAAGTCAGTACAAAGATGCTTTGTAGATGCATTACATATAAATGGATATACAGATCTCGCAAAAGTTATCAGGAGTGAAAAAGGTGATATATGCATATAAATATATATATATATATATAAAACTGATTACTTAATTGCTCATCCGGACTTAAGAAACATTTTTATAATGATTTAATGCCATATATCACTGCACACTGTTACAGGAATATAACGATTTAATTTACAAACGATTCCGATCGGATGGCAGACAAATAACACATGCTAAATAATAAACGTTGTGTTCGCTATTCAACATTTCTTTACTGAAGAAACAGACGAATTGTTTCTCCGTTGATTACTCTAGTGCTTTTCATAAACTTGCAGAGTTACGTTAAAATACATGTCTGTTCTGTGAGAATTCCCTGAGAATTTATATAGAGACGATAAGTTTCAGCTATATTTGCAAAACGCCTTCTGTATTACGAGGGCGTTTAAGTTAAGAGGGCTTTTCATCGGCGCCCTTCATTGTTCGGCGCTGGAAGATATCGTCTTATTGATTCAAGTACTTTCATGTCTAGCAGAATCAGACTATACACAAAATATGTTATAATTTTTTTCTTAAATTATTTTTTATTAGACCAGTATAGAGAATGTCCTCGATTATCGGCACTCCTTAACCAAGGAAATGCGGTTACCATCAAGGTAGAATTTGAAATCATCATTGAAAAAGGTAAGAATGATGAAAAAATATGATAACCTTGCGTTATGGTATAATTTGTAAAATACACTCGTTCGATTTAATGCAATGGCTAAGTGTTTAATTAGAACTAAACAATGTTGGTCTTGGAAAATTCCGAAAGACACTGTTTGTTGAATAACATTTACATATTTTATAGGACTGGTCACAGACTCAATGGTTAATTTAATACTCAAAGGGAAAAACATGTATGGAAAGGATAATAAATAGGCAAAAGGAAAATGCCGGTTTTGAACGGCATGGAAACAGTGCGAAAAATGGTGTAGTTGCACATTATGACCAAATGTTGCAGTTCCCACCATTTTTCCAATAGTCATCAGCTAAAGAGATGTCTAAAGGCATGTCGATGGAGTTACGGTTCAAAAACGTGTTTTACAACTATACCATCAGTATTTTCAAGACTCTCTTTCAAGTAAAATTCGACAAAAATGTTTGACTTGCAAAATGTTACGTACCTGTTTTTGAAGCTCTTTTATTAACCAGGCGACAACACTGAGTCCCCGCTCCAGATTTTATTGCACCAGTCAATTTTCTCGTCAAAATTTGAAAGTAGTGAGGAAACAGTGTACAAAAATGAACACACGAGGAGATGGATTGAAAACCTGACAGAACCTAATTGTGGTATGTATCACACGTCTTTTTTCCACACCGAATACATAATAATTGAGCACTGCTGTGGGATTTCCAACCATAAGACAGTTCAAACAGTGTATACCTATACCAGTTGCCATGTTGAAAAT